>PVJN01047377.1:0-16032 GCA_004026805.1 Lasiurus borealis
GCAAAGGGAAAATTGAGTGAGTTAAATTTATGCTCAGCTTGATCCACTTGCTGAACTGATTATTATTTTCTATTACTACTAAATTATTTCCCCTTACACATTTCCTCTTAAGAGTTTGTTCATATATACACATGAAATAATGACATGAAATACCCAGGACTTTCCAACAATGAAATATATTTGCTCTTTTCTGAACTGTCAATATTAGATATTTGTGGGTGTGAATTATGGCATACCACAATTTTACTATTATAGTTATTTTATGATGCCTTGAAAATTTTATGCTAATTCTGTACCCATGCTTGTACAGGGTTTTAATGACATGCACAGTTAATTATTATTCATTGTGACAAACTAATAAAAATGAAAAAGGCAAAAAGCAGGATCATTTACTTCAATCATATAAATAGCTTCAAAGCCTCAGCATTTGCAACTACTGATGATATATATGATAAGTGTTGGTGGGGTAATGTAGGGTATTTGGTATTTGGCACTCTCCAAATCTACACCTAACCTCCTCTGCACATAAGTTATTTGTCTGAATAAATTAGGTTTTGAGGCTTTGGTTTATTTTCTTCTGTGAAAAATACTATCTTATACTTCCAGTCATTGAAAAATCAGAATGTATTAGGTCATATCCTGTGTAGGACATGAAATCGAAAAAAAGAAGGTAATAGGTGTTTCTAAACTAAATCATCTCATTTAGAATATGCCCTTGTTTTAGAAAAGCCTTTTTCTCCTCTCTCTCTCTCTCTCTCTCTCTCTCTCTCTCTCTCTCTCTCTCTCTCCCTCTCCCTCTCCCTCTCTCCCTCTCTCCCTCTCTCTCTCTCCCTTTTTGTTTACTAATCCTTACCTGAGGATATTTTCCATTGATTTTTTTGTATGTCTTTTCTTTCCTGGAGCTTTTTAAAAATTATTTTTCTTTATTGATTAAGGTATTACATATGTGTCCTTATCACCCCATTCCCACCGCCTCCCCCCCCACTCATGCCCTCACTCCCCTGGTATCTTTGTCCATTGGTTAGGCTTATATACAAAGTTCTTTGGTTGCTTTCTTCCTCTTATCCCCATCCTTCCCTATTTTCTTCTGAGGTTTGATCAATGCTTCTTTGTCTCTGGATCTGTTTTTGTTCATCAGTTTATGTTGTTCATCATATTCCATGAATGATCATGTGATATTTATCTTCTTCCAAATGGCTTATTTCACTTAGTTAATGCTCTCCAGTTTCATCCATGATATTACAAGTGGTAAGGATTCCTTCTTTTTTACTGCAGCACATATTCTATTGTGCAGATGTACTCGTTTTATAATCCACTCATCTGCTAGTGGGCATTTAATGGGCAATGGACCTAAATAGATACTTTTCAAAAGTAGACATAAGGAAGGCCAAGAGACATATGAAAACATGCTCAAAGTCACTAATCAACCAAGAGATGCAAATCAAAATGACAACGTGGTACCATCTCACACCTGTAAGAAGGGCAATCATCAACAAATCAACAAATGGCAAGTGCTGGTGAGGAGAAAAAGGAACCCTCATGCACTGCTGGTGGGATTGCAGACTGTTGCAGCCACTGTGGAGAAATTATGGAATTTCCTCAAAAAAACTATAAATGAAACTCCCATTTGACCTAGTGATCCCACTTGTAGGAATATATCCCGAAAAACTAGAATCACCAATCAGAAAGGTGTTCATATTGGCACAATTTACCTTAGATAAGATTTAGAAACATCCTAAGTGTCCATTGCATTTTAGAAAAAGTGGAAGGGAGAGGGAGAGAAACATTGATATGAGAAAGACACATCGATTGGTTGCCTCCTGCATGCACCCCAACCAGAGCCAGAGTGCCTGCAACCAAGATACATGCCCTTGACCGAAATTGAACCCAGGACCCTTCAGTGTACTGGCTGACACTCTAGCTACTAAACCAAATCAGCTAGGGTATGCTCTCTCTTTCTCTTTTCATTTTAAAGAGAGAAATGTGGAATTGGATTTATAATGAGATATTTCCAAGCATGAAAAAAGGAGAATTGTATTTTTCTCTTCAGTAATTCCACAGAACAAAAAGAATGTAGAAATTACAGGAAAAATCAAATATTGTGTTGATGGTTAACTTAAAAAATGAATACCATTTAGCATGGATAACATTTTTTCAAATAACAATCTCCTGTATAAATCTCTCACTGAGGAAAGTTATCAACCAAAATAGTCATAGAATTGTTAGTAATAACAGTAAAAACATGTGTTTGTTTATAATCTTTCATTTGCTTCCTAAAAGTCCAATGTTCTTTACAAATCACTGTTTTAAATGTACATAATCAGGGGGATTAATCAGTAGCAGGTATTAGTCTTCATTTTATAAGCTGCGAAGACTCATGTGCTGAGATAAGGCTTCCCTGAGATCATATAGGTAGTCCACAGAGCTGAAAGGATTTAGGATGTGGGACTTGAAAGCCATTCATTGCTCTTTAGATAATAAATCTATTTCAGCAAATGTAATTTGTACCTTAACTAAAAATTTGCTTAGTTTTAAACTTTTTATTCACTGAAATAAACAACAAAATGGAACATGCATAATCCCTCATTTACAGGACATTTTATATCTTGTAATTAAGACTCTGTGAGTCAAGGTATATAGTGTCAGCTCTATTTCTTTTAGAAGATAATGGAAATGAGGCACCTTGCATCTGCACTGACTTTGACTGGGAGCAGCTATTTCACTTTTTTCTTGTACAATTTTATTGGTGCTTTTACATAGAAATATAACACAGATATGTATTTCTCTCATGCACAAGCTCTTTTGTGATTTAGTAATCAGTTAATGTAATTTTCATGGACTTACTTAAAATATATATAGTTTGGAATTGCTCGGTTCATTTTAGCAACATTACTAATTTCCTGTACTTTATTAATTTTTGTCATTGTGGCAGCTGTATTAAAATCATGAGCAAGTTCTAAGCAAGATTCATGCAAGTATATAAGTGTATGAATTAGATCTGGGAAAAAGACAGACAGGAGTGGGACTGGGCTGAGTTGAAGAGATCATGCCTTAGCATCGGAAGTCCAATTCAAGTTTTAGTTACTCTTTGTTAATCTGACCAAGCACATAGGCCATTATTTATAGGTGCCTAGTTTCAAGGGGAAGAAAATGTATCATTAATAATCAAAAGTCATTAATGTAGAAAAAATCAATTGTTAAATAATTGCTTTATATAAAAATCCCAGGTGGTCTCTATAATCAATATGAATTGAATTTGTTGAGTTTGACATCAAAAAGTTAAATGATTTAAGAAAAGCATTTCAGAAGCGAAAATGAAAATCATAATTTTTCATTATTTCTATGAACCAAAGTTTTCTTCCTTTCCTTATTTTACAAAGCTATGAATGCATCAGTGACATTGAGAATTGGTTGGTTCCTGGATTTTTGCCTAATGTCTCATTGATTCAGAGTCAATAATGGCTAAAATGCTTCCCAAGATTGTGTATTACTATGTGGCCTATATCTATTGCCAACA
Source organism: Lasiurus borealis (assembly GCA_004026805.1). NCBI lineage: Eukaryota > Metazoa > Chordata > Mammalia > Chiroptera > Vespertilionidae > Lasiurus > Lasiurus borealis. Next base: position 3,518 of record PVJN01047377.1, read on the forward strand.
TCTCTCCAAGAAAAAAATAACTACTTATAAATTCCATAGGTTAAGAAAAAAAAGAAAATGTTTCATTCAGTTATACAAATGATAAGTATAAACAAAGGGATACTAAGGTATTTAAAACACACAATGAACACAAACTACAAGAGCGACTTTGATCTCATGGTTCCAATAGGAGCTAACAAATAAGGATGCGAAGAAAAGGGAACCCTAGTCTACTGCTGGTGGGGATGCAGACTGGTGCAGCCACTATTGAAAACAGGATGGAGTTTCCTCTATAAATTAAAAATTGAATTGCTATTTGACCCAGTGATTCCATTTATAGAAATCTATCCTAAGAATTCTGAAACACCAATCAGGAAGAATATATGCACCCCTATGTTCATAGCAGCACTATTTATAATTTAAAAATTGCATTTTAAAATAAAAAATATATATTTATAATTCATATATTATATACTTTGTATGTTATATATTTCATAATAGTGATTTCAGCTTCATTCTTTTGTCTATATAATATTTAGTTAAAATATGTATTGACAAGAATACCTTTCCTGACCCAATTTGTGTTTATTAGATCAGTTTGACTAAGCTACTGACATTTCTAAGATAATGTGCATTTTGTAAATTGTGGAAATGCAATATCCTCACAGTGTTTATGGTACCTCCTGGGTTTAGTTCTGTCCCAAAGAATCTGTAACTTCTGCGGGGTGCATTGTTTTATGTTTTTATTGAAGCTTCACTAGAATCATAGGGCACAGTCAGCGTGATGCTGATTCAATAACCACACTTTCCTTAGTACTTTAAAAGTCACTTTCTTTTATTACATTTGATTTCTCTGAACTTTTACCAATTTCTCTTGGGCTTTCCAGAATATATTAAGATGTATAAAACACTAAACTATGATGCCTGAAACCTGACAAATGAGAAAGTCATTCTGGCTTCCTACAATAAATGTATTCTAGATGAGTATAAGTGTTTAGTTTGGATATTCTAAAAGAAATTTAAACAGTGAATCACTTTAATGGGAATTATGTTCTGAAACCATCATCATGTATTCTTTGCAAATCATTCAGCAATTGCATCGTGAACTATTAATTTTTTAAAGTGTTGGGCACTTAATGAGTCACATGAAATTTATTGAGATTCTTTCTATATGTTATCTAATTTATTCATCCCAACTCTGTGGAGTCAGTGCTATTAATACCAGCATTTTATAAAAGAGGAAATTGATGCTTAGTGAGGTTGTTATGCTCCAAAATATGGTAGAAAGTGTAGAGCTGGCTTTGAACTTAGAGGTTTATTTCAAAGTTCAAGCCTTTATTCACATGGTACTCAAAACAGAGTTTGAATAATCAATAAAATATATATTATGGTTTGCATAATGGTGATTCTTAACTCTGAACAACTAGTTTCCAAATACCGAGAGTTTCCCAGTAAACACTATGGTGGCTATGGTGTGGTACTCTGTGGTTTGGGATGAAACCACAGTAATGGAGGAAATAGTTGGAACTAAGTAGATGATAGTGATGGTGGGTGAATCTCAGAAAATTTTTAATGGTTGAGATAGCTCATTAATGTCTATATTTTGGTTTTGAAAATGAAAATGCTGACAGAAATTCAAAGTGGATGTAAAAGGAATAAGGTTTGGAATATGGGCTCTGAAACCCAGCTACCTGGATTAAGATATTTCCATTTACTTTTGTCAAGTTACTTAACTATCTACCCACTTTCCTCATCATGGAATCTAATTTGCTTTACTTTTGGTCATGTATATCTTTTATTCTCTCTCTGCATCAATTAAATCTATAGATAGCAGGATTCTGTTAAAATGACCCTAACTTGTTTGGCTCAGTGGATAGAGCATCAACCCAGGCACTGAATGGTTCTGGGTTTGATTTCTGGTCAAGCGCAGATACCTGGGTTGTGGGCTTCATCCCCAGTAAGTGGTGATCAGGAGGCCACTGATCAATGATTCTCTCCCTCTCCCTTCCTCTCTGAAATCAATAATATATATAATAATAAAGAGGTAGTATGCAAATTGACAATCACTCCAACATACAAGATGACTGCCCCCATGTGGTCAAAGATGGCTGCCCCCATGTGGACAGAAGATGGCCACCACAAGATGGCCAACAGGTGAGGTCAGTTTTGGGTGACCAGAGGAGGGCAGTTGGGGGCCACAAAATCTGCAAGGGCAGGCAATAGGGGGAACCAGGACTGCTAGGTGGGCAATTGGGGGAGGAGAGGAGATCTGGCCTGTAGGAGAGGGCAGTTGGAGAGAACAAGGCCTGCAGGGAAGGGTAATTGGGGGTGACCAGGTTGGCAGGGGAGGGCAGTTAGGGGTGAACAGGCCTGCAGGGGAGAGCAATCAGGGGAACTAGGTCAGCAGAGGAGAGAAGATGGAGGTGATCATGATGACAGGAGAGGGCAGTTAGGGGTGACCAGGCCTGTAGGGGAAGACAGTTAGGGGTGATCAGGCCAGCAGTGGAGGGCAGTTAGGGGCAATTGGGCCTGCAGGCAAGCAGTTAGGCATTGGTCAGACTGGCCATGGAGTGGTTAGGGGCAATCTGGCAGGCAGGCAGGAAAGTGATTGGGAGAAAGTAGCCCTGGATTGTGAGAGGGATGTAATTCTTGTTTTTCTTTAATAAATCATTTTCAATTTTTTAAATTAATTTTTTCTTCTCTTTGTCTTTCTTCTTATCCACTCATCCTTTTTCTACTTCTATACTAAACTGAGGTCCTACCCATATTCATCCAATTCCTTAAACTTACTTTCTGACTATAACATTCTGCCTCCACCCTCTTTACTGGGTATTTGGTGTTGGTATGTTTTTGTTTATCTGATTGTTCTATGATACTATATATATATATATATATATATATATATATATATATATATATATATATATATTAGAGGTCTGGTGCATGAAATTCATGCATGGGGGAGATGTCCTTCAGCCCGTCCTGCTCCCTCTCCAATCTGGGACACAGGAAGTTAAACACCCCTCTCACAATCCAGGACTGCTGGCTCCAAACTGCTCACCTGCCTGCTTTCCTGATTGCCCCTAATTGATTCTGCCTGCCAGTGTGATCACCCCCAAATACTCCCCTGCCAGACTGATTGATGCATAACTGCTCCTGTGCCAGTCTGTTTACCCCTAATTGTTCTCCCCTGCAGGCCTGGTCACCCCCAACTGCCCTCCCTTGCAAGACCAGACCCTCCCAACTGCCTTCTCCTGCTGGCGTGATTGCCCACAACTGCCCTGCTGTGCAGGCTTGGTCCCTGCCAACTGCCCTCTCATGCTGGCTATCTTGTGGTGACCATCTTGTGTCCACATGGGGGCAGGGTCTTTTGACCATATAGAGGCAGTCATCTTGTGTGTTGGAGTGATGATCAGTCTGCATATTACTCTTTTATTAGATAGGATAGAGGCCTGCTGCACTGGTGGGGCCACCTGGTTTGCCCTCAAGGATGTCCTGCATCATGGTGGGTGTTCCCTTGGGACATGGAGTGGCCAAGGCGGGGGGCCTGTGGTGGTTTGCAGGCCAGCCACGCCCCGCAGTGACCCAAGGGGAATCAATGGTATCTGGGATTCATTTATCTTCTATAATTGAAACTTTGTAGCTGAAACCGGTTTGGCTCAGTGGATAGAGCATTGGCCTGCGGACTGAAAGGTCCTAGGTTTGATTCCGGTCAAGGGCATGTATCTTGGATGCAGGCACATCCCCAGTAGGGGGCGTGCAGGAGGTGGCTGATCGATGTCTCCCTCTTTCATCCATGTTTCAAACTCTCTATCCCTCTCCTTTCCTCTCTGTAAAAATCAATAAAATATATTAAAAAAAGAAAAAAACTTTGTAGCCTGGAGCGGATCCAAGCCTTCTTCTAGCTCAGTGGCAGGTGGCAGCAGCCATTGAAACTTTATTGCCTTAAGCAGAGGCCTGGTCTGGCCAGGGTGTGCGTAAAGCTTGGCTTCCTCCATTGCCGGGGGCAACCCAAGCCTCCCTCCTGTTCTCTCTGTTGCTGTTGCCATTTTGGTTGAGTTAATTTGCATACATGCCTCTGATTGGTTAGTGGGCATGGCTTGTGGTTATAGTAGATGTACGGTCAATTTGCATATTTCTCTTTTATTAGGTAGTATATATATATATTTTTTTCCTTTTTCATCCTTTTTCTACTTTTTCTCTACTTCTTATGCCATTTTTTCTCTCTTTTATAGCATTTGGGCTCTATTTTCTGTCCCCTAATTCTCTTTTCTCTGGCAGTCACTTATAATGGAGATATCCGTGTCATAAGTACATTCATGTTTTGTTTCCTTTGTGTCATGTCTTGTCGAGGTGAATTTTATACTGTTTGTCCAGTGTGGTAGAGAGTGAGCCACATAACTAGATACTTGAAGAGGAGACTCCATCCACGAATGCGTCCATAACACTCCAGATCCAACTACAGAGGCAAGAAGAAGATGGCAGTGTGAGTGATGGAGTAAGGGAGCAAAAGAAGAGTGTGTGGATAGAAGGGGTTGTGTATGTGTGTGAGTGAGGCACAATTAGATCCCACAGGAGATTTGGTAGCAGGCTGACTAGGCTTGCCTAACTGAGCAGCCTCTGCTATTGTTGCAAAAAGTCCTGGTGGGGCCTGCTCCTTTGTAGAGACTATGCCTCTTTGAAGGGGAGAGCTTCTACAACTGGCAGCCAAGCCTCACCTCTACCTATGATGCCCTCAGATAACACCCGGGATTCTACAGCCACCCCTGCTATGGACCTGCTGCCTCGGCTACAGTCCCATGGTCACTGAGACCTCAGCTACCCCAGACATGGGTTCCTGTGAATTCCAAAGTGCTCTCCGCTCTTGCTGGCCCAATACTTTAGCCCATGACACTACAACCACTTGAGCAGCATCCCTGCAGTGCCTGCCCTGGCCCAAGGAGCAGCAGCCACATGAGTGGCCTGCCCCCATTTGAAGAGCAGCAGCCATGTGGGCAGCCCACCCTTGCCAGTGAAGTAGCAACTGTGTGAGTGGCCCACCCATAATTCAAGGAGCAGCAGCCTTCTGAGCAGCCTGCCCCTTACGAGGGGCAGCAGTTACATGAAAACCTTGTCCCCGCCAGCCAGAAAATACACATTGCTACAATCAGTGACCCCCCAAGGAGCTGCCACCAACTAAGGAACAGCCATTGCTGTGACTGCCTGAGGAGCAGCCACTGTCCCAGTAGCCACTACCACCTGAGGAGCAGCCCCTGCATGTCTCAACACAATGTAGGAGAAGCACCACATGATCTCACTCATTTGTGGACAATAAAGAACATTGTAAACTGATGAACAAAAGGATAGATACAGAGGCAGTAGAGCATTAAACAGACTGTCAAATTATAGCAGGAAGATTAAGGAGAGGTGGGGTAGATAAGAGATCAATCAAAGGACTTGTATCTATGTATATAAGCATAACCAATGAACATAGACACTGGGAGGTTGGGGTATGCCTGGCAAGGAGGGGAGCAATGGGGAGATATGTATACATGTAGCACAATAAAAAAATGGGGAGACAAAGAAACCCCCATAAGAAAGAAAAAGAGGTATCAACAACAACAACAAAAAAGCAACTAAGTTAAATAGAGGCATGAAATATGTCAGAAAAAGAACTCAGAATAAGGACCATATAGTTCCTAAACCAGATGGATGGAAAAAATCACCAACTTATGTAAGAATCACGAAGAAATAAAGAGCTATATAGCTGCAGTAAAAAACACCATGGAAAGTTTTTACAGTGGATTAAGTGAAGTGGAGTACTGAATTAATGAGTTAGAAGACAGGGAAGCAAAGAAAGTGCCCCAAACTAAACTGCAATTGGAGAAAAAAATTAAAAGACAGGAGGAAAACCTAAGAAAGGTTTGAGACAACATGAAATGAAACAACATATGAACAATATGGGTTCTAGAATGACAGGAAGAGGAACAAGGGTTAAAAAACCTATTTGAAGTAATAATGTCAGAAAACTTCTCTGATGTGGGGAAGAAAAAAGTTACAAAATACAGAGAATCACAAACAAGATGAACCCGAAAAGACCCATACCGAGACCAATCATAATTATGATGGCAACATTCATGTCAAAGAGAGAATTTTAAAGGCTGCAAGAGAAAGACAGAAAATTATGTACATATGATCTCAGATTAGATTATCAAATAATTTCTCAACAGAAACACATTAGGACAGAAAGGAAAAGAAGAAAATTTACAAAGTGATGCAAAGTCAGGGACTGAATTCAAGACTGCTGTATCCAGCAAGGCTATCATTTAAAATTGGAGGGGAATTAAGTATCTTCACAGACAAAAAAAAAAAAAAAATGGCTAAGGGAGTTAATTGACAAAGTCAGCAAAGCCAGCAATGCAAGAAATGCTAAAAGGACTGGTGTTAAAAAAATAAAATAAAATAAATAAAAATATAAAAGGGAACAAGGAACTCAGGCACAAAAAATTAAAAATGTCTACAAATAAGTACCTATCAATAATTATTTTAAATGTAAATGGACTAAATGCTCCAAGCCAAAGACATCACATGGTTGAATGGATAAAGAAACATGTCCTATATACTGGTATTTGCTGTCTACAAGAGACCCACCTCAGAACAAGGGACTCACACAGACTGAAACTGAAGGGATGAAAAAATATCTTTCAGGAAAATAGAAATGAGAAAAAAGCTAGGGTAGCAATATTGTATCTGACAAAATAAACCTCAAAGTGAAAGCCATAACAAAAGATAAGGAAGGCCACTTAATAATACTGAAGGTATTGATACAAAAAGAGGATATAATCCTGATAAACATATATGCACTCAATGCAGGAGCACCCAAATATATTAAAAACAAAAAACAAAAGACAAACTCCTGGAAGATATCCAGGGAGATAAACAACAATACAATCATAGTAGAGGACTTTAATACCTGACTGACATCACTGGATAAATTCTCTAGATAAAAAAAAAAAAAAATCAGCAAAGAAATAGCAACCCTGAATAACTCACTAAATCAGACGGACTGAAATGACATCTTCAGAACATTTCACCCCAAAGCTACAGAATATACATTCTTCTCAAGTGCACATGGGACATTTTCAAAGATAGACCATATATTGGGTCACAGGCAAAGTCTCTCCAAATTTAAGAATATTGAAATCATATCAAGTATCTTCTCAGATCACAATGGCATAATATTATAAATAAATTACAATAAAAACAATAAAAAAATCCAAACACCTGGGGCTAAATAGCATGCTACTAAACAATGATTGAGTTACCAAAGAGATCAAAGAAGCAATTAAAAACATCCTAGAAATAAAAACAATTATCCAAAATCTATGGGACACAATGAAAGCAGTTCTGAGAGGGAAGTTTATAGCTCTATAGGCCTACCTAAATAAAACAAGAAAACATGGTAATAAATAATCTAACTCTACAACTTAAAGAATTAGAAAAAGAGCAATAAGGAAAGCCCAGAGTGAGCAGAAGGAAGGAGATAATAAAGATCAAGCAAAAATAAATAATATAGAGAAGAATCCAAGATGGTGGCATAGGTAAATGCCTACCCTGCTGCCTCTCACAACAATTTCAAAACTACAACTAAAAGACAGAATGGACATCATCCAGAACCACAGGAAAGCTGGCCGAGTATAAGTTCTACAACTAGAAGGAAAGAGAGGGGCTCACAGAAACCCTTAGGAGATGCAAAAAGCTGAGGTACGGAGACGTGCTCGCTGAGAGAGCGGGTGCCCGAGTACCTGGCTGGCTTTCTCTGGCGGGAGGGAAATGGAGACTCCCAACGGCATTGAACCCCTTATCCTGCGACACTAAACCCCAGATCCAGCTGAAGCTCATACGGGGGAGTTTGGACTGTGAAAAGGGAGAAGTGCACGGACATTTAGGTGAGTCGCAAAAGATAGGAGGTCTGGTCGCGCACGAGCATGGTGCTGCTCGGAGGACAGATTGCTAATTGTGCCGCTGGCTTTCACGACTGGGTGGGAGACAGACCCTCCCAACTGTGCCACTTCTGAGTCCACTGGGCCCCTGTTTTGGGCGAAACCCTGGAGATCTAGACTCGTGTGGTCCTGGTGCTCAGGGGAGCTGGAAAGGCAGCGGTCTAGAGGCACTGCGGGCACTGTGGGTGCACGCGCACAAGGACTGCTCCAGCAATTACCCAGTCACGTGAGACTCGGGGGCCGTGGAGGACGGGGCCGACTGGAAGGCAAGGCGGTCCCTTAAGCCCTGAGACTCCACCCATCCCAAGCTCAACAGAGGCTTCTGCGGTTTTGCAAGTAGAGAAGTTTCCCCGACATAGTGAAAATGCCAAGACAAGGAAAGGGATCACAAACAAAAGAAATGGAGGAAAAAAAACGACTGGATATAGAGTTCAAAACCACGCTTATAAGGTTTTTCAAGAATATGCTAGAAAAGATGGATAAGTTTATCAAGTCCCAAGAGGAGATGAAAAAGGACCAACTAGAGACACTGACTGAAATAAAAAATATTATACAGAGTCCTAACAGCAGACTAGAGAAAGGTAAGAATCAAGTCAAAAATTTGAAATATAAAGAAACAGAAAACACTCAACTGGAAAAGCAAGTAGAGAAAAGAATCCAAAAATGTGAAGATAATGTAAGGAGACTCTGGGACAGCTTCAAGCATACCAACATCAGAATTGTGGGGGTGCCAGAGGAAGAGAGAGAGCAAGATACTGAAAACCTATTTAAAGAAATAATGACTGAAAACTTCCCACATCTGGTAAAAGAAATAGACTTACAAGTCCAGGAAGCACACATAACCACATATAAAAGGAACCCAAAGAGGACCACACCAAAACACATCATAATTATACCAAGAGCAAAATACAAAGAGAGAATATTAAAAGCAGCAAGAGAAAAACAGTTTATTACCTACAAGGGAGCACCCATATGACTGTCAGCTGATTTCTCAACAGAAACGATGCAGGCCAGATGGGAGTGGCAAGAAATATTCAACATGATGTATAGCAAGAACCTACAACCAAGAATAATCTATTCAGCAAAGCTATCATTCAGAATTGAAGGGCAGATAAAGAGCTTCACATATAAGAAAAAGCTAAAGGAGTTCATCAACTCCAAACCAGTATTACATGAAATGCTGAAGGGTACTCTTTTAGAAGAGGAAGGCGAAAAAGGTAAAAGCCAAAAAATTATGAACAAGAAATACGTATCTATCAACAAGTGAATCTAAAAATTAAGTGAATTAAAAATTTGATCAACAGAATAAACTGGTGAATATAATAGAATCAGGAACACAGAAAGGGACTGGACTGATAATTCTCAGGGGGAAATGGGTGAGGGGTGTACAGGGAGAGATTGGACAAAAATCATACACCTATGGATGAGTTCAATGGGAGGGAGCTAAGGGCAGAGGGAGGGGTGGGAGCTGGGTGGAGGGGTGCTATGGAGGGGAAAAAAAGAGAAACAAATGTAATAATCTGAATAATAAAGATTTAATTTTAAAAAAAAGATGAGAGAAAAAAATAAAAATAAATAAATAATATAGAGACCAAAAAACAATACAAAATATTAATGAAACCAACAGCCAGTTCTTTGAATGGATGAACAAGATTGATGAACCACTAGCCAGGCTCACTGAGAAACAGGAAGAGGACCCAAATAAACAAAATCAGAAATGAAAGAGGTAAAATAACAATAGGTTCCATAAAAATACAAAGGATGGTTAAAAAAATATTATGAACAATGATTTTCCAACAAACTAGACAACCTAGAGGAAATGGATATATTCCTAGAAAAATACAAGCTTCCAGAAATCAATCAAGTAGAATCTAAAAAATCTAAATATAGTAGGTCCTCAGTTTATATCAGAGACATGTTTCTATGGTGTGACATAATATGATTTTCACCATAAGTCAGAACCCACCTACATATAAGCACTTAAGTCACTCACATGGAGCACATACATAGCAGTAATGAAGTGAAACAGTAAAAATATATATATATATTTAAAAGAAAGATAACAATTACTAACCTTTATTTGTGGTAAATAAGTAATAAAAAAACATAAAACACATATGTACATAGGTCGAAATCACTGAACTTTTTTTTTATAAATAAACGGGAGATGGCAAAGTAACCACAAAATGAAGTATGTGGAGTCCAATGAAACCTGAGGACTGTCTGTAGGTCATTAACTATGGAGGAAATTGAAGCAGTATTCAAAAAGTTTCCAGCAAACAAAGGCCTGAGGCCAGATGGCTTCACAGAGGAGTTTTACCAAACATTCAAGGAAGAACTAAAATCTGTCCTCTTCAGACTATTCTAAAACATTCAAGAGGAAGAAACACTTCCAAGCTCTTTCTATGAAACTAGCAGTACCCTAATACCAAAACCAGGTAAAGACAACACAAAGAAAGAATTACAGGGAAATATCCCATAAATAGGTGTCAAAATTCTCAACAAAATTCTAGCAAATCAGATCCAGCATTATATCAGAAAGATCATACACCATGACCAAGTAGGATTCATCCCAGGGATGCAAGGATGGTACAATATCCACAAATCAAACACATAAACTAATGGAGAGATAAAAATCACATAGTCATATCAATTGATGCAGAAAAAGCATTTGACAAAATCCAACACCCTTTCTTGATAAAAACCTTCAGAAAAATGTTGACAAACCTTCAACCAACATTATACTCAATGGGCAAAAACTAAGAACAGGAACAAGACAGGGATACCCACTTTCACCACTCCTGTTCAACATAGTTCTGGAAGTGCTAGCCATAACAATTAGACAATAAATAGAAATAAAATATATCCAAATTGGAAAAGAAAATGTATTCACAGATGACATGATATTGTACATAGAAAACTGTAAAAACTCCATAAAAATTATTAGACTTACTAAATGAATTTGGCAATGTAGCAGGATATAAAATTAACATCAATAAATCTATGGTATTTTTATACACCAATAGTGAACTTACAGAAAGAGAGATTTAAAATAATCTCATTTATCATTGCATCAAAAAAATTAAGATACCTAGAAATAAACTTAACTAAGGTAAAATACCTGTAGAAAACTACAGGACACTGGAAAAAGAGATAGAGGAAGACATAAACATAAAGTGAAAGAATATACTGTGTTCATGGATTGGTGGAACCGACATCATTAAAATGTCCATACTACCCAAAGCAATCTATAGATTGAGTGCAATGCCCATTAAATTACCAATGGCATATTTTGCAGATCTAGAACGAACTCTCCAAAAAATCAACTGGAATTAAAAAAAAAGACTCCAAATAGCTGCAGCTACCCTGAGAAAAAAGAAGAAAGTTGAAGGGATCACAATACCAGATATCAAGCTATAATACCAAGCCACGGTTGTCAGACTGCTTGGTACTGGCACAAGAACAGACATATATACCAATGGAACAGAATAGAGAACCCAGAAATCAACCCAAACCCCTGTGCTCAATTAATATTTGACAAAGGAGGCATGAACATACAATGGAATCAAGACAGTCTAATAAATGGTTCTGCGAAAATTGGACAGATAGATGCAAAAAAAAAAAATGAAACTAGACCCCAAAATTACACTATATACAAAAATAAACTAAAAATGGATAAAGAATTTAAACATAAGATGGAAAATCATAAAAAATATTAGAGGAATCTACAGGCAGCAAAATTTCAGTATATGCCTAAGCAATATCTTCACTGCTCAACAGTGTAATGGAACATTAGCTCCTAGGGCAATGGAAACAAAAGAGAAAATAAACAAATGGGACAACATCAAAATAAAAAGCTTCTGTATAGCAAATGAAAACATCTACAAAACAACAAGAAATTCCACTGCATGGGAGATCATATTTGCCAATGTTATCACCGATAAAGGTTTAATCTCCAACATTTAAAGGGAGTTCATACAAGTTAACAAAAGGAAGATAAACAGCCTAATAAAAAACTAGGCTACGGATTTAAATAGATGCTTTTTTGAAATATGACATAAGGAAGGTCAAGCGACATATGAAAACATGCTCAAAGTCACTAATCATCCAAGAGATGCAAATCAAAACAACAATATAGTACCATCTCACACCTGTCAGAATGGTTATCATCAATAAATCAACAAATGACAAGTGTTGGTGAGGATGTGGAGAAAAAGGAATCCTGGTGCACTGTTGGTGGGGACGCAGCCACTGTGGACAGCAGTATGGAGTTTCCTCAAAAAAACTAAAAATGGAACTCCCATTTGACCCAGTGACCCCACTTCTAGGAATACATCCCAAGAAACTAGAAACACCAATCAGAAAGGATATATGCACCCCTATGTACATACCAGCACAATTTGCCATAGCTAAGATTTGGAAACAGCCTAAGAGCCCATAAGCAGATGAGTGGATTAAAATATTGTGGTACACAATGGAATACTATGCTGTGGTAAAAAGAAAAAAAAGGAATTCTTACCATTTGCAACTGCATTGATGAAACTGGGAGAGCAT
>PVJN01047378.1:0-16032 GCA_004026805.1 Lasiurus borealis
GGAGCCAGGAGATAAGAGATACAGCAAGGGTCGTGGAATTCTCCCCAAGGCCAGAAATGCATACTTGAAACCTCCCCCAACCAGGAAAGCATAACTACCACATCTGCAATGAGCAGCTAGCACCTGGTTAACTAGTTAACCAATCCGCTTAGACCGCATACCTCCTCGACCCCTTCTTCCTTCCCCTTCCCCTCTCTGAACATATATAAGAGCCACCAAGAATAAAAATTTTGAGGCTTGATCAGAACACCATTTGTCTTGCCTCCATTCTTCGTGTCCCTGTCTGTTTCTCATTCTCTTAGGTGCGTCGCCCCGCCGTTCCTGTTGACTTGCCCTGCAGACCGGGGCAGTTTTATATTTTATATTATTAAAAATACATCTTACTTTTTCTGTAACTTAATAATTATATTTTAGTCAATACCTGAGAAAAGACCCAAATAATATTTGAATAAATTATACTGTGCTCTGTTCTTATAGTCCACATCTCTCTACTGATTCAAACACTGATATACTTCTCTTAACTCTCACACTGTTGGCATTTCAGATTTCCATGCAATTAATATTTCACAAGATATTTGAGAGTAAATAAAAAGTTAAATATTCACAGCAAACATTTAAAGTAATTTATCTACATTGTAATGGCTCATTACTGCACTTCTGAAGGCATCAAAGTCAATATGATTTTATTTGATTACTTATATAAACTATATCCTTTCACTGCTATTTGGTTTCCTTGAAAAATACTCTGAAATTATATTTTTTTAAAATATAGTTTTATTGATTTTTTTTACAGAGAGGAAGAGGGATAGAGAGTTCAGAAACATCAATGAGAAAGAAACTTCATTCAGCTGCCTCTTGCACACCTGCCACTGGGGATGTGCCCGCAACCAGGGCACATGCCCTTGACGGAAATCAAACCTGAGGCCTTTCAGTCCTCAGGCCAGCCCTCTATCCACTGAGCCAAACCAGTTTCGGCATAAAATTATATTTAAAAAAAAAAAACCTATACAACATACAAATCTGTGAGTATTGTATATTTAAAGAGTCTATTATTTACCATCTCTATGATAAAAATGTAAGAAAACAAAACTTTAAGTTATGTTTGCCTATTTGATTTATAATAGTCTTGAAAAAGTATAACATCTTTTAGCTGCTATATTTAATATAAGCAACAGTTACAAATAAAATAAATGCTATTTTAAATATTAACTGAATATTTAAAATTATTTCAATAAATATGTCATGATAAAATGTAATTTTTATTTTTCTTATAATATGATTCTTCCAATAAAATAGATACATCTGGCTGAAGCAAAAAAATGCTTCTGGAAAAACGTCTTTTTGCTGTTTTTTTGCTTTATGCTTGTAATCCCATGGCTTTTTAAAAATGAAAGTGATAAATTACTATCAGTCTATGACAGCTTTTTGGTGTGTCCCTTTGTACATGAAAAACTAAGTTGAGACCACCTGAACTCATTTCTTTTGGGATTGTGAACAACTATAAAAAATGGTTTTGTTTTGGACTTGGTAGGGCTCTGAAATGAAAATGCCATTATGTCGAGGACAGCACATCAATCTAATTTGCTACCTAGATCTCCAATATCATCCTTTCACATTTGAGATTTTTTTATAATATGCAAGGTAATACCAATCTTAATGCACACTTTAGTAATATTTTTAAGTAACTTTGTATTTATATTAACAGGCTTGGATCGTAACAGAGTCTTACTAATTTCAATTGTTATTAATGAATTTATTGGAAATTATGAAAAAAGGAGGACTGAAGTATGTGGGTGCTGTGAGTGCCAAGATTACACCAAAAATAACTCTAAAAAGGCAAGTGAATAGATGTACTAATATGCATTATGCTAAGCAAAATAAGCCAGTCAGAGAAAGATACATATCACATGATCTTACTCATTTGTGGAATATGATGAACAACATAAACTGATGAACAAAAACAGATCCAGAGGCAGAGAAACATCAATCAGACCATCAAACCTCAGAGGAAAGGTAGGGGAGGATGGGGATAATGGGAAGAGATCAACCAAAGGACTTGTATGCATGCATATAATCCTAACCAATGGACACAGACAACAGGGAGGTGATGGCATGAGTGTGGGGATATGGGGGGGATGGGAGATAAGGACACATATGTAATACCTTAATCAATAAAGAGAGAAAAAAATAAAAAAAATCAATACAAAAAACAAACACTAATATGTTTTGTTTAAAAGCAAAAAAAGGAAAATCTAATCATATAGCAATTTTATGCAAAGGTGGGAACCAAAGGCATTGTTCTCTTAGTGTTTATTGTATTACTATGATTAAAGATTTATTTGATACTTCAGAGGAAAGGGGAAATATCTATACAACAAAACCCTGTATCATTTTATTACCCTAAAAAGAGAACTTGAGAAATATATTACATTAATTTAATAATAACTGCAACTTTGAGAAATTGACACATAAAATTCTTATTAAAAAAGAAATTTCAGAGTAGTCAAGTGTACCATGACATCTTTTTCATTTCTCTAAAGAATTTGTGTCTGTTATGCATGCATTTAAATGTTTATTTTAATATATTTATTTAAACATGTAATGTGTCTGATAGGATTCAAGGTGTTAAAGTATATTACTCTGACAGCATTTTTTTCTACTGGAGTAAATGTTATATCTAGATAAGACTTCTGTTTAATATGAAATACCTAAAGCCTTCAAGGTTTGATATAAAAATCTGTGTGTGTGTGTGTTGTTTAAAAGATACATAATTATCATTTTACAAAATCCGAAAAGTCTCAAAACTAGCAATCTCTAAAGTAATTTTATTACTCTGGAGCCATCTTTATTAAAATTATTCAGTTGACCTGACTGTATGACTCAGTTGTTTGGAACACCATCCCATACAAAAAAAAAAAAAAAGGCTTCAAATTCTATACCAGGTCAGGGCACATACCTAGGTTGCAGGTTTGTATCTCCAGTCAGGATGCATACAAGAGACAACCAATGTATGTTTCGCTCTCCTCCTCCTCTTTCTTCTCTTCTTCCTCTCCTTCTTCCTCTTACTCCTCCTCCTCTTCTTCTCTCTAAAATCAATAAACATATCCTCAGGTGATGATTAAAAGATTTACTCAGCTATCCATTTTAGAATATGGATACAAGCAGAAATTGACTGAAGTATGCACTGGCACCTTTGAGCAGTATATCTAGGAAGCAGAATGCAAAGACAACATGCCTCTCAGGTTTTTAATACACTCACCATGTATTTTCAAAAGCCTTAAGGAAGTAACTATTTACAGTGTTGTAAATGGAAGTAAGTTGTTTCATAGGACATTTCAAACCACTGAGGGACTAATAACAGCTGGAAAATAATTTCAACACCGAATCCCATGTGAATTTAGTCACATGTCAGAAGCTACAGGTCTAGAGGGATGCAGCCTCTTTCAGAACCACATGAAAGCAGAGTTGTGAGGGGCTTCATCACCTAAACTCATTATTTTTCTTCATATGTCATCCTGATAGAGGTCTTCATTGATGGAAGCCAATCAGAGGCCAGAGGTAACGGAATTCTAGATTATGCTGTCCGTGCAACACTCAGTCTCCTAGGGCTCAGAGCAACAGAGAAAAGGATGGAACAAATGAGTCAAAAGGCCAACAGAGACTAACCAGCACACGGTACTGTTTTTTAGCACTGATGAAATTGTTTCAAAAATAAATATTCAATCAAAATTTATGAAATTAGAATCCACATATTGCAAACAGCACCAAGGTGAATTTCTGCACATCAAAGTTTATAAACCCATGGAAAATCACCTGAAATACTCTTAGCAAAAGAACTAAACTTCTTATATCTTTGTTTAACAAAATATTTCAATAATTTAGCCAAAAAATGAGATCCTCTATTCCGAACATGAATTCTATGGTTCTTCTTAGAGAATGTGCTCATACATACTGCTGGCAGTTTGAAAACTAGCAGGGTTCCTTTTTCTTATATAACCTGTAGAAGAAAATTCCTGTTAGTACCTTTGTTAAACCACCTCACTGCTCAGTCTACATTTCTACTAAAAAACAGCCATTATTTTGCTTATAACATGACTATAAAGTTAGATAAAATACTAATATCAGCAATGATTATATTGGAAGTATCTTTTCTTACATATAATTTAAGAAAAGGTAGTACTGTGACTTTCATGAAAATGTATGTAATAAAGGTATGTCAATGATTTTACTTTACTCATTAATTAATGAGGATATCAATAAGATATTAAAAGTGGTTCAAATGATATTTGATATTTATTTACTTAGCTAGTTAGCTAGTTAATCCTCATTGGAGGATTTTTTTCCCATTGAGTTTTAGGAAGAGTGGGAGAGAAAGAGGAAGGGGGAGAGGAAGAGAAAGAGGGAAATATGAATGTGACTTGGATTGGTTGCTTCCCACACATGCCTAACTAGGTCCAGAAATCAAAACTGCAAACTAGGTATGTAACATTGACTGAGAATCGAACCTGCAACTCTTCATTACACAGGCTGATGTTGTGACTACTGTGCAACCCTGTCTAGGGTGAAGAATTGACACTTAAGGCAATTTAACAAAAAACTATTAGGAAAAGACTTTTTTATTATTTACAACACTAGTTAGTGTCAAACAGGGCCATAAAACACAAACTTTATTGTTATTGGTCCCAATGGATAAAAAAATACTTCCATCTCTGCTGGCTAAAAACCTACTAGTTAACCTCTGCCTCTATAGAGTTGTAAAATAGACAATAACACATCAGTTCTAACACTGTGCTGACAAGACAGTTAGTATTTTCCTTTACCTATTTGGAACTTAGAATACCTTTTCAGACACTAGTAACCATTCCTAACATATATGTCAAGTCAATAGCATCTAAAGCATTTTGGAGTGTAGATACTTTATCATTACCTAAATACTGTGACTGATTTAAAACTCCACTGGATGAGATTAAAATGTACAATCTAGACATATTTAAGATATGCAGATGATCTTTAATGGAGTTGCATCCCTATAAACCCACAATAATTGACAATATAATGCATTTAAATACAAAAATGAGTTTAATACCCTAAATTACCATTAATCATGGTAGATTAGTCTAGCCTATCTGAAATCTGATCAGAACACTTACATTAGCTGGCACTTGAGCAATGATCAACTTGAGTTTCATCTCAAGATTAATGGCCTTCCTCTTCTTTTTCTTATCAGATAGGCATTTTGTAGACATGATGGAATGTGAAAATACAAAATGCAATTTCCAAAAAGAATGCTGGCAACAGAGTCATGGTAACTGGGAACTGTGGCTCAGTGTCACTGGCCATTGCCATGTTCACAGTCTGGGAAAAGGAAAAACAAACTGACAGTCCTACTGAGTAACTACCATCCCCCACCTTTGTAAATCAGGACAATCACAAATTGAACCAAATTTAGTTGGAGAATTTCTTATTTAAGTAAGATAAATATATCCAACTCTTCTTGTGTTAAAAGTTACATGAAGGAAGTCACAAGCAGGACAAGATGAAATTTTAATAACATAATATTAAAATAATAAAATTAAGATCTTTTGATTATAAAAGCGTGTGAAACACTGAGTAAAAGCAGGATCAGCAATTTGGCTAAAAAAAAGTATAAAAAATAACAGTTTTCTCAATAATCTCATAATACACATAATTGTTTAAAGATATCCTGTTCTTCCAAGGTGAGTAAGTAACCCAGAAAAACAAATATCATGTGGCAAATTAATGTCACAGTATGTAACAAAACAATAAAGGCAGTTCAGAATGGAAAAGCCAGTAAGACTTTTTGAATCAAGAAAAATGTGAAATGAGACTTGTAGGAGAATAAAATCTAGATTAAAAGAGGAAATCTCAAAGGCAGAACAAAGGGACAAATTATTTTCATCTTCATTTATTCTCAAATATTAATAAAGTATTGATTCTACATCCTGTATTGACTTGCAATAGAAAATGTAATGATGAGCAAAATGGATCTATTTCTTGCTTTAATGAGACTTTCATTATAATGTGTGTCAACAGTTAACAAATTTTTAACTTTTATTTTTAAGTTTTGTTTTTTAAAACTTCAATGTATAAATAACTATTACTAGACCATCTATTGATAAAAAAAAAAGCTCTTTTTGTTACAATTCACTATAGTACAACTATAGGGAGTACAACTTTGACAGAATCTTAGTAGTGTCTTGGAAGAGAGAACTAGGTTGAGGATATATTGAAAAAATTGGGTGATGAGATCAAAAGTTTTAAGACACTTTGTCATGTTAAAAAATTGTTGGGATAGTTTAGAATTGCTAAACTGCATAAAGAGGGACTTGAAGGATTCTTGATTGTTCAAATGATCCTTACAAAGAAATGTTCACCTAGCTGAGTAGAAATTGTTACAGATAACTTAATCTGCAAGAATTTCTAGAAGCAATACCTGATATTATTAATTGTATATATTATCTTTATCAATTTTTTACAATAACCATAAACGGTATTAGTTCTCAGTCTTAATAACAAATATATATATATATATATACATATATATATATATATATATATATATATACTATGTATATGTACATATACATATATACCTATATGAAATATCTCTATTATATATAGACTAGAGGCCCAGTGCATGAAATTTGTGCATGGGGGGTGGGGGTGTCCTTCAGCCCAGCCTGCTCTCTCGAACCTGGGATTCCTTGAGGGATGTCGGACTGTCTGTTTAGGCCCGATCTAGGAAGGATTAAGCTTAAACAGGCGGTCAGACATCCCCCTCACAATCCAGGACTGCTGGCTCCCAACTGATTACCAGCCTGCCTTCCTGGTTGTCTCTAACGGCTTATGCCTGCCAGCCTGATCACCCCATAACCACTCCCCTGCCAGCCTATTTCCCTGTAACTGCCCTACCCTTGGTCACCCCTAACTTCCCTTCTCTGCAGGTCTGGTTACCCCAACTTTCTTCCTTTGCCAGCCTGGTGCCTCCCAACTATCCTCCCCTGCTGTCCTGATTGCCTACAACTGCCCTCCCTTGCAGTCCTGGTCTCTCACAACTGCCCTCCCCTGCTGGCCATCTTGTAGTGGCCATCTTATGTCCACCTGGGGGCAAGATCGTTTGAGTACATGGGGGGAATCATCTTGTGTGTTGGAGTGATGGTCAATCTACATATTACTCTTTTATTAGATAGGATAGAGGCCTGCTACATGGGAGGGGGCCAGCTGGTTTGCCCTGAAAGGTGTCCTGGATCAGGAAGGGTGTTCCCTTGGGGTGTGAGGTGGCTTGGGGGAGGGGCCTGTGGTGTTTTGCAGGTGAACATGCCCCCCAGGGCCCAAGCAGAGGCCCTGTTATCTGGAATTTATTTATCTTCTGCAATTGAAACTTTGTAGCCTGGAGCAGAGGCAAGCCTTCTGCTCACACAGCCATTGAAACTTAGTTGCCTTAAACAGAGTCCTCTGGCCTCCAGGCTTTGCTGAAAGCTTAGCTTCCTCCATTGCCAGGGACAACCTAAGCCTCTCTCCTGCTCTCTCTGTGGCTGTAGCCATCTTGGTTGGGTAAATTTGCATAGTCACTCTGATTGGCTGGTTAGTGTGGCTGATAGGTGTAGCTTGTGGATGTAGTAGAGGTACAGTCAATTTGCATATTATTCTTTTATTAGATAGAATATGTTGCTGTCATATTAATATTAGTGGTTTTAGTAAGGACACATGCGTATGTATCATATATATTCAGTTGTACTATGTCCTGATTAGGATTGCATTCTACTTAAATTATTAAATAGTATCTTAGAAATATTCCATAAAAAGCAATAACAATCTTCTTACTCAGCTACAAGTATTTTTTATCAACAGGAAGTACTTTAGTAATAAACAAATCAATGTTAAAAATAAATTATTATTCTCAGGGGAGAAACCAAGAAGGCAGCATGGATGAACACCTAAACTGCTGCATCGCACAACAATTTCAAAACTATAGCTATAGGATAGAACACACATCATCTAAAACAACAGGAAAGCTGGCTGAGTAGAAATTATACAACTAGAAAGAAAGAGAGGGGCTCATGGAGACTCAGAGGAGCTGCAAAATGCTGAGGTATGGAGGGATGTGCATGGATAGAAAGGGCAGCTGAGGGTCTGGCTGGCTTCCTTTAGCGGGAGGGAGATGGAAACTCCCGACTGCACTGAACCCCATCTCCGACTACACTGAACCCCAATTTTGGGTGAGACTCATACAGTGGGGAGCCTGGACTGTCGTGAATAGGGAGGAGTGCACGAAAAATTGGGGGAGCTGTGGAAAGCAGAGATCTGAAGGTGCGCAAGTGCAAGTGCACACTCAGAGAGCTGAATGCTGATTGTGCTGATGGCTTTCTCTAGCAGGAGGAAGACAGAACCTTCCAACTGTGTTGAAACCGACTTCCGACTCCACTGAACCCCATTTTCAAGTGAGACCCTGGGGACCCAGACTCATACACATCTCCAAAGCAGATAGAAACTCATGGGAACCACAAAGGCAGAGGTCTGGAGGCATGTGAGCATGAGTGCGTGCAAACAGGGCTGCAGCAATTACCAAGAGACACTGAGACACAGGGCCACTTAGGGCAAGGTTGATGGGAATCCAAGGCTGTCTGCTCAGCCCTGAGACTCCACATCATCCAAGCTGAACACAGAGGCTTTTGCAATCTTTTAAGCCTTGTATCATAAGGCTGACTACAGCACAGAAGTTCTGCCAATATAGGAACAGCTGATCCTTACAACCAATTGCCTTGGAGGTCAATTCTCCCCAGTGATATCAACAACTATCAAGACTGAACTATAAAAAGGCTGTACACACACTCCACAAAGAAGTGCACCAAGAGAGTCCACTTCAAGTAACTGGAAAGGCGGAGCTACTGAGCCGTGTAGGACACTTAGCACACAAAGCTACTCTACCAACTCAGGGAAGCAGAAAAAAATGTGGAGACAAAGGCACAGATCACAGACAAAAGAAATGGAGGAAAACAAATGACTGGATATAGAGTTCAAAATAATGGTTATAAGGTTTTTCAAGAATTTCCTAGAAAAGATGGATAAATTTAGTGAGACCCAAGAAAAGATGAAAAATGACCAACTGGAGATGAAAAAGGACCAACTAGAAATTAAATATACATGGACTGAAATAAAAGGAATATTATACAGAAACTTAATAGCAGCCTAGAGGAATGAAAGAATTAAGTCATAGATTTGAAATACAAAGAAGCAGAAAACACTCAGCTAGAAAAGAGAAAAAGAAAAAGGAATACAAAAATTAGAAGATAGTGTAAGGGAGCCTTTGGGACAACTTCAAGTGTACCAACATTAGAATTATGGGGGTGCCAGAAGATAAAGAGCAAAATATGGAAACTTTTTGAAGAAATAATGACTAAAAAACTCCCCCACCTGGTGAAAGAAATAGACTTACAAGTCCAGGAAGTGCACAGACCCCAAACAAAAGGAAACCAAAGAGGACCACACCAAGACACATCATAATTAAAATACCAAGAGCAAAAGACAAAGAGAGAATATTCAAAACAGCAAGAGAAAAACAGTTAATTACCTACAAGGCAGCACCCATAGGATTGTCAGCTGATTTTTCAACAGAAACTATGCAGGCCAGATGGGAGTGGCAAGAAATATTCAAAGTGATGAATAGCAAGAACTTACAACCAAGATTACCCAGTAAAGCTATCATTCAGAATTGAAGGGCAGATAAAGAGCTTCACAGATAAGAAAAAAACTAAAGAAGTTCATTAACACCAAACCAGTATTATATGAAATGCTGAAAGGTACTCTTTAAGAAGAAGAAGAAGAAAAAGGTAAAGATAAAAATTAGGAACAACAAATACATAACTATCAACAAGTGAATTTAAAAATTAAGTGAATTAAAAATCTGATGAACAGAGTAAACATGATAGAATCAGGGGCATAGAAAGGGAGTAGACTGTTAATTCTCAGGGGGAAAGGGGTGAGGAAGGTGCAGGGGGAGACTGGACAAAAAAATCATAGACCTATAGATGAGGACAATAAAGGAGATATAAGGGCAGAGGGTGGAGTGGGAGCTGAATAGATGGGAGCTATGGGGGGGGAGAAACAATTGTAATAATCTGAACAATAAAGATTCATTAAAAAAAAGTTTGCATAAAATAATTATTATTAATGTAATAATATTTGAAATGAATGTTTTAATTAAAAGTGTAATATCAACACATCTATCCTTATCTGGACAGTGCATTAGGATCTTATGAGCCCAGCTGTCTATATTTGAATGGACACTTGTATTTAAATTTAAAAAAATACTGAATTTACCACTGATCTATATAGTGTTTAATTTGATTCTAAACCTTTTATACAATGAATAGATGAAGTACCTAAAAAAGCACAGAATTTTGCAAAGGGATGTTAAGTTTATTTGGATTTTTTGTTTGCTCACTTTTTATTTCTTGAGTGTAGAATTTGATTTGAGGCTTGTTTTCATTGTTACCTAAGAAGTTAGGATGAAATCTATATTCCTCATTCTCTCTAACTAGGAAAAGATATAGATATTTATGAAAAACTGCAACTTAGTGCCTCTTTTCTTATGTAAGTTTACAACGGAATAAAACAATATATTAGTAGGTTTTACTAAAAACACTATAATGCAGATAAGGTGATGAGGGAAGTTCTTTCTAAGTTGTTGACATTTAAGTAGAATGATAAGAATAAATCTATAGCACTATAAATATATTTGGAAATAGAAATAAATTATATTCTGTATTCAGAGAGAATATAAGAGCAGATGCATTGTAAAAAGCTTGAAGCAGGAAAGAAACCTGAGATAATCCAGAGAATAGAAGAGGGCTTTTAAGATAAGAACAAATCAAAAGAATGGAGATTAATGTAAGAGGCACTGGATGAATTTGGAAGTTTGAAATCGCCTGGTCTTTTCAAGCTTGGTAAAAATAAGGCATGAAATTACCTATTGTTCTAAGTAAAATGATATATCCTGTAAAGTTTTAAGAAGGGCATTTTATGATCTGTTTCAAATATAAAAGGACCACTCAAGTTCATCTGTGCAGAATGAATGGATTGAAAGGGGGAAAGCAAATTTGAGGACTCAGTTCAATGGCTAACTTTGATAGTCACTTAGGGTTCTTGAGAGCGGAAGGTCGATACAGATAAATCATTAACCTATATCTTGAATTTGCCAAGAATAATGACAATAGAAGTTTAAGGAATGCTGTGAACCAAGGATTACTATTTCAGAAAAGGATAGCAGCTCTTGTGCCTCTTTTCCTAAAATTATGTAGTGTTAGAGAAGAAGGCATTTTTTTTTGCTTTTGTGTATCACTGGGAAATAGTATTATCAAGGAATAGACATGTATCAGTTAAACAAAGGGGTTAGGAGAATGTGTGAGAACAGTGTGAATAATCTTGGAAATTTCTAACTACTAAGGGTGGATTCAGAGAATAGAACTGAAATTTTGTATGGAACCCAGTACTAGCAAGTTTTCTCAGGTTAGTGAAAATAGTAAATCACCTGTGGATAATAACTGGTTATAAAGGAGACTTGTACTTTAAGTGACCCCTAAAGTAAACAATACTTAATAAATTTGGTCTTGATGGAGATGTAGGATATAAGTTCCCTTCAAGAGCTTCTGAGTTAACATTAAATATTTAATGGAAAGTTCATATAAACATACTTTGAGAAAGATTACAGAGGATGTTGAATGCTGAGGTAAAGTATTTGCTTTAATCTGATGGATTGTATTGCATATATGAATATAAAGACGATTGTCTCTAAAATAGAACTGAGGTTTCCCTAGGAAGTAGTGGTGACCTTGAGTATGATATTAAGTATTTGTTAGTTTAACTCTATAATTTGTATGACAACTGATTTCATACCTGCTTGATACTATTGTTTAGAGACAAACATAAAATTGTAATTGTTTATAACGTATATATTATAAAAACATGTAGCTATTTATTGTTTGTTTATCTACTTCTTCAATTTTAGGTATTGCTGGGCATTTAATTCAAGTACTGCTTTCTATAAATTTTATTAGCAACATAAAAACAGAGACAGATAGATGAAAAGAGAGAGAGGAGAGAGAGAGAGAGAGAGAGAGAGAGAGAGAGAGAGAGAGAGAGAGAGAGAGAGGTGTGGGGGAAGAAAGAAGAGTCCTTTTCTGGTACTGAAATATGGAACTTGTAAGCTTTTGCTTTCCAAAGACAGAATAATGAAGCAGACACACTGGATTAAGCAATGGTGACAATGAGATTTACAGTATATCTGCAGTCCTTGATTTTGTTCCTAAGGCCCAGCTCTATTACTAGCCTTGCATCTTGTGAAATATCTCTACCATTATTTTCATTAAATTTCTTATTTTTTCCTAAAAGTTGTTTAAATTGGACTTCTATAACCTGGAATCAAAATAATCCTAATTCCAAAGTATCACATTGCACTTAGAATAAAAGTCAAAGCCTTTACCATGGCCTCCAGGCACCAAACAGTCCTTTTTTCCTTTCCCCTCTCTTCTCTTCCCAGCCTCCTCCTCACTCTCCTTGGCAGAAGAGATCATCATTGTTTTCCAGACCCTCAGAGTTTGTTTTTCTTCTACAGTATCGACACTGTCTTTCTTTTTTTTTTTACTTTATCCCGAAAACTCTGCTTCCAAATAATTTCCCTTCTAATTCTCCTACCTAGATGAATTAACTAGAGAATCAGCAGCTAAGAAGACTTTTATTTTCTGAAAACCTCTATAGTTTTCACATTATCATTCTCCATCAGATTAGTTTATATACTTTTAAAATTATAATTTAAGCTCCATGATACTAGAGACATTTTATATTTTATATGCTACTGTTTCAATGTGACCTAAAGTAGGGAATAGATCATAATAAGCATTAAATATTTATTTCAATAAATAACTAATAACAATGTAAAATATCACGGATTTTTATAGATATTTTAGCAAAGGATTACATGATCCTACTCATTTTAAGAAGTCATAAAATTTGTAGTGTTTAAAATATATTATATTATAGATAAATCAAAGCCAGAGGCATTAAAAATTGTTGCAATAATTAAATCCTCAAATGATGATGGTACTATAGGAAGCCAATCATTAAAGGCAGATAAAAAAAGTGATACATTTCCAAGAAAGAGATTAGTGACCATGGAAACACACATATATGTTTGTGTGGACACATATATGTTTGTGTGGAATAAAATAATTGTTTAACTTGTTACTAGAAAGAATTTTTATTCTTAATGTATAAGAATTTCTGAATTTAATAGACTGTTTATTTTATGTACTCCTAAATAAGAGCTTATATGTCCTGGCACCAGGTGGCGAGAAGATGAGGAAAGCATTTTATGTGTGCCTCAATAATGTAAAACAATGGTATGCTATGTGTTGTTCTCATAGAAAACCTATAGAGGTACAACAAAATTTCAATCCTGTATATTTTTGCTTTGAATTGTACAGACATCAGATGTGCACTGATTTTATAAGAGCCATTTTTTTAATTGGAAAGGTAAACCAGATGGTTTGTGGGCAGGCATGTAAGGAAAATGTAGAAGATGTAAAATTTATTAAAATTAAAGAGTTCAAGGAACTTCAAAACCATTTTGTGGTGTAAATTAACTTTGAGAAAATCAAAATCTATGAATAAGTTTATTCAGGGGACCATGGAAAAAGTTTTCATGGGATTTTGGAGTGTTCTGGTGGCTAGTAAAAGTGATCAATCAAACCTTTTTTTAATTTTTCAAGGAAATATTTTTAGGAATTTGTGTCCAGACAGCTGAGCTGGTCCAATCTGATTCCTTGTCTTCTGTTTTCTTCCTTGCAGTAGACCACTAGAGTCATCCAGCTTGTCTCACTTTTAGTAAAGTTCATCACACCTCTTATTCCTAACTCTCTTTCTTACAGCTAGACTTTATGTTGTCAACAAAGAAACTCACTCTGAGTCTCACAGAAAAGATGACACCAGGTATTTTAACTAATAGCATCTCAATAAGTTTATTTATTAGCCCAAGTGTCAGACATCTCCTAAACTGAAATCACCTACACCGCCATAAAAGTGTACCGGACACAGATGTCAGAATTTCAAGTATTCTGTTGCGGAAGCAGGCAGCTATATGATAGCTGATTGGTGAACACAGACTCGAAGAAATACGAATCATTTATTAATGACCCAATGAGGACATTTAATTGTTGTTATTTGCTTTGAAATAGTATTGTTATTATGTTTTGATGTTTCAATTTCTCATGTTTATGTGAGTAGCGCCATCTTTCTGATTAGCTATTCTTGAACTCTCAATTAGTAGACTATCATTTTATAAACATAATAAAACATTTTAAATGAATCTAATTCTCACTAAAATTCAGAATTCTGAATCAAATAACTTTAATGAATCTTTGAATTTTTATGACAATATAGTTATTTTAACAGGAAAAATAAGAAACCTGCAGACCATCACTTGGGCAATAAAGATTACTTCATGTGGTATATTTGAGAAGTATTTATTCACCTATAATTATGTTTGATAAGGTCACCATTAAGGAACAAATTTCAAACTTATAATGTGGAGTCAATGCATAGAGACACTTTCAGGAAAAGTTACCTGACACCTAATTCACCTAATTATGTATGTGTGTGTATACACACACACACACACACACACACACACATGAACCAGGACATCAAGGTTCCATTCCCAGTCAGGGCACATGCCCTGAATGCAGGCTTTATCCTTAGTGTGGGGCATACGGAAGCAGCAGATTAATGGTTCTCTCTCATTATTGATGTTTCTATCTCTCATTCCTTTTCTCCTCCTTTCTGAAATCAATAACAATATATTTTTTAAAAAAGAAATTTGAGGAAGAACATAGAAGAATTCAACAAAATCTATAGGCACTGTAATATACATCTCTAAAGAGAAATTCTTGGACTTGGCTTTTTAACAATAGGAAGAACAAATCATGGGTTTTTTTAAAAATGTATAATCCTATGTTCCTTATTGAAAAAATATTAATCTTTGACCTCAGCAGTTGTTCATACTGTATATTCAAGAGAGGCTTAACCATTTAATTTATATAAACTGATTTACCAAGAATAATTTTAAAATATTATCACCAGAATTGGGAAATTATTAATAAAAACAATAACCCAAAACACCAATTAGAAAGAATGTATGCACATCTATGTTTATAACAGCACAATTTACAATAGCTAAGAATTAAATTTTGTTTGAGAATATGTTTATATACTTTCAGAAAACAACCCCAAGACCAAGTGTACTCCTGCAACAGAGAGAAATTGACAGGTCTACTCCAACCACAAAGATAAGAGGAGAAACAGTCCAGAGATGGAAGATGCTGATGATGCCTTGCCATGCTAGCAGTTAGCAGCTGTGCGTCGCTGCAGGTTGCCTAGGACCAAACCAGAGAGTGTTGGACCTGCATTGCCACCATTTGTCCACCATCCATATGCCATTGCTGATGTGTACACATAAGGAACTGTTTGACATTGAAACTGGAACTTAGAAGTATTGGAAATTGAAATTGGGACTCAAACATTTTTTATTCTTATATGTTTATTTCTAGCTTGCAGAGGCAAGATGTTTTTAAAGAAAAGAATCGGGGGTTTTGGGGGGGAGATGAGGCAAAGAAGCAATGAATGGACTGTAATACTGCAAAAGGAAGGCAGGGGAGTTGGGAGGGGCGGGCTGTAGGAGCTCAACCAAAGGACTTGCATGCATGTATAAAGGTATAACCAATGGATATGGGACACTGAGGAGGGCAGGTGAAGGCATATATTGGGAAGTATAGAGGTTCTGGGGGGAGGTCAATAGGGGAGGAAAGGGAGACATATGTACTACTTTTGTAATACTTTAAACAATAAAAGAAAGAAAGAAGAAAGAGAAAGAAAGAAAGTAAGAAAGAAAGAAAGAAAGAAAGAAAGAAAGAAAGAAAGAAAGAAAGAAAGAAAGAAAGAAAGAGAAAGAAAGAGAAA
>PVJN01047379.1:0-16032 GCA_004026805.1 Lasiurus borealis
TGGAGGTTAGTTGGGGGTGATCAGGCTGGCGGAGGGAGGCATTTGGGGGTGAGCAGGCTGGCGGCAGGGGGCAGTTGGAGGCAAGCAGACCAGCAGGCAGAAAGGTTAGGGGCAATCAGGCAGGTGAGTGGTTGGAGCCAACAGTCCCGGATTGTGAGAGGGATGTCCAACTGCTGGTTTAGGCCTGATCCCTGTAAACCGGAAGTAGGACATCCTTCAAGGGGTCCCAGATTGGAGAGGGTATAGGCCAGGCTGAGGAACACCTCCCCTCCCCACCCCCCATGCACGAATTTTGTGCACTGGACCACCAGTACCTCAATAAGCAGCAGACCTACCTGATGCATACTTTACTTCCACACACAGAAAATAGACATGTTTAAGGATCAAGACTTAAAAAATTAATTTCTTTACTGTTTCATCAAGAATGTTCATAAGCTCTGGCTGGTAACTCTGCTGGTTGGAGCACCACCTCCCTACACTCTTTGCCGAGTTTCATTCCCAGTTGGGGCAGATGTGGGAGGCAACTAATTGATGTTTCTCTCCCTCTCCCCCCCTAGAATAAATTAAAACAACAACAACAACAACAAAAAAAAACACAAAAAAACATGTCCTCAAGTGAGGATTAAAATAATAACTAGAAAAACAGCCCTCACATGTTTGGCTCCGTGGACAAAATGCCAGCCTGTGGACTGAAGGGTCCCAGGTTCAATTCCATCAAGGGCATGTATCGTGGTTATGGGCACATCCTCCAGTAGGGGGTGTGTAGGAGGCAGCTGATGGATGTTTCTCGATGTTTCTAACTCTCTATCCCTCTCCCTTCCTCTTTGTAAAAAATCAATAAAATTAAAAAAAACAGTAATTAGAAAAACAGATGAATAAAACAATGTATATGTAAGTCACCTGTATTTCTGTATAATATAACTCTAAAATGAAAAGTCAAAACTGCTTCTTGATTAGAGCTTTTAAAGGTCTAATATTGTTAAAATGTGTCAGACTTCCTGCTACAAAGAATTCTTTTGCACCAGCTATATTTGAACACAGTAATAGACATGTCTATTGATAAATACCAGTATGATACTGAAGAGATATAGAATTAGTGTTCTGTTCTGGTGCAAACATTTCTAAAAATGTTTATTTACAATTAAGGCTACACAATGTTACTTTCAGTGTTTAGTCTTCATGACCAAAAACTGAACCTTAAAAACATGTAATTTCCTAAATGAATTCTCTGCTGAGTGTAATTAAATCTGTATATAGCTGTCCATTTTAAGATGTGTACATATGCTTAGTTACATTTTGGTGTTCAAGAAAATGATAAAACTTTTGATTAAATGAAAAAAATAGAATCAGGCAGTTTATCAAGGATTATATTTTAATTAGCAAATTAAACTCAGTTTCCTCAAATTTATAAAAATATTTAATAAATTTAAAATTAGGCCCCAGTCTTTAACATTATTATTCAAAGTTAAAAAAAGATTTTAACACGAAGCAGGAACACAAAGACAAGGTACCTGCTGGCATTACTTGTGGAAGTGTACGCATTATTGGAAGTGGCTGCAGAGCTGAAAACGCTGTCTAGTTCTGCCAGAGCTGCATACTTGTCTGAAGACGCACTTGACTGACTGGGAAGTGAAACCACAGAACTAACAGGAGCTTTACCCGTCGTCCCAAAGCCACTCCCCTGATCACCACCTGTGAATAAACAAATTATTCCCCAAATTTAAAGGTATACATCCAACTTACCAATCATATAAATTTACAACTGATTTGGAAATAAGCAAACAAATGGGCTTCTCAAGTCATATCTAATGTAGAAAATATTGGGCAAGATTAGTTGCAATACATACTGCTGTGGAAAAGACATACTTCTTCTATAACAAAAAACTAAGACTCTGTGCCAGTAACAGGGATAGTGTGTGCATAAAGAAGAAATTCTCAAAAATTGCTACTTAACATCTCTGACACACATGTATTTCATTCAAGTAAACATATAAATTCACAAAATATGAATGTGATGTGAACAATCAATTAATATCATTTTCCCAGGATTGTCCATTAAAAAAAATAAATGAGAAGAAATATTTACAGCACTTACAATGTGCCAAGCACTCTTCTAAATGCCTTATGTGCAATAAGATAACTCTATGAGTTCAATGCTATTTACTACCCTCATTATGGTGATGAGAAAGTAGGCCCTGCAGACTAAAAGCATACCTTTGCTCTTCCCTACTTTGAGAGGCAAAATACTGGATTTCAAGACCAAAACACGGCGCAAGAATATACTGTAAAAATCATTTTAAAAAATTACCAACATATTAATGGAAAGTTTTTCAAAATAAATATATTATAGAAACTACCAAATAATTACAGAAACCGCCAAAGAGCCTTACAGTCAGTTCTATTTTTAAGATTCTTAATCATGTATAGCCATAGAACAGGAAAGCAGGCTTTCTAAGACAAAATTAAATTTCTGTCAATACTTTCTTTTAAAACCAGAAGTAAATAAGTTTCTATAACTTCAGTTTTTTAGTTGGTATTTCAGATCCCAGAAATCTTGAACATTCAGTGTAAATGAAATTTCTATACAACCACTAAGAAAAGCATAGCATCCTATCATTTTAATAAATACAACCAAATGTAAAGAACTGTTTAATACAGAAATTTGTATTTGTTTAAAATCTGATTACCTTGTCCAGCACTGAAGATATTGTCTAAATTAGCAAGTGCCGCATATTTGTCTGCAGCCTGAAGGCCAGCTTTATTTGTTGCAACTTTACTAACAGTTGTTGCTGTTTGATGACTCTGGGAAGTACTAAAGGTTCCAAAATCAGCACTGGAGGATTTAGGGAAGTTATCAAAATGAGCAAAATTAGCATTTACTGATCCAGCACTTCCACCTGTAACAGAATAAACAGAACACTTGAAATATCTAGATTTTCCCCAATATCCTGTGGTAGATACATAATATGATCATTTCTTCTTAAATTAAGTATTCTATAAGCAATCTGCATTTCCAAATATAAAAACTGGCAAATAGCATTCAACTTGAACCATCTACACATAACTTATGTAATTCCCTGGTTTGAGACTCATTACGATATATAACATTCAACTATATACTATCACCTTTTACTAGTCCTCCTGCTAATAAGATGCAAAGTATCTGACAATACAAGTTTTTGTAGCTTCTAATGAAAACTTGGTTGAAACAAAATCCCAGGAAGAGAAATTTAAAATGTCTTAAGATGTATTATTTTAATCCAGAGTTTCTTAATAGGTGATCTTTGAGCTCCTGACTTATATTATTTGAAGAGCTATTATTTAATTCCACATAATAATGTAATGCTCATACATCCTGGTTTCCTCATAAAAATCATGACCTACTTTATGTATTTCAAAGAAAATTATAGTATACAATATCAAAATAGTTTAAATATTATAGCAAATTTTTTACTGTATAGAGCATAATTCACACACAGGTATATATCCTAATAAGATTTTAAAGTCTGTTCTGTAATTAAAGACTTCTTAAAAGTATTACCAAAGACTAAAGCTAATATATTTCATTCTATGCTTTTGATACCAGTTCTTTATGCCTACACATTAGTTACATCAAAATAATTTATAGGTATAGTTTTATATTAAAGTGATACAAAGCATACATAGATATTTTAAAAACAGAATGGATACACTCATATTTAAAAAAACACACACACTTTCCATCAATCTGTTTTTTTAAACATTTTAAAACAATATGTACAGATAAAATTTCTCAGGCATTAAAATTCTGGTTGTTCCCAATTAAAATTAAGTAATGTGAATATTTAAATGATTGTGATCTGATATAAGTAGCTGATGAACAAAGTACATACTAAAGTTTCAAAGTTCATATGAAAAATTTTATTTCAAATTAAAATGGGAATTTTTAAATTAACTACCTCTCTTATTGTATATTACTGTGTTCTCGAATTCAGAAATAGTGAAGGGAAAGTAAAAGTGAGAATTTATGAAGATTATTAAAAGATGATTAAGGATCTATAATTGAAAAATACATGAAATACAGCATAAAACATACAAATTAGTAAAAGATGCCTACTTGACAAAGAGAACTTACTGTTGGTAGCCTGGAGAGGAAAAGCAGAAGTAAATTCACCAAAACTGCAGCTAGATGAAAGCATTCTAAATGCTGAATAGCAAGAAATTATGTAAATGATGAAAGTTAAAGGGGGGATGGGGAAGAAAATTAAAAGAAAAGGCTTTAAGACAATACACAGAGTTCAAGTTGAAAGAAAAGTATTCAGCCAAAGATCTAAACATGGGTTCAATGAGTTTCGGAAAATATCGTTTATGGAAGAGAATTCAATATTTAAAGACCAATTCCTGCACAAAAATTATTTCCCAGTTTGATTAAAGCAATCTTTAAATAACCTACTCTTGGCTAATAACATTTATTTTTCAAATTTGTTGCCTAAAAATTACTTCTACTTTTAGTTCTATGGAAGCAATACATTAACTTCCTTTACTTAGAGCCTAAGTCACATTTTTTTTTTATCTTAAAAAACTTTAATACTTTAATCTTTCCTTACATAAGAAGTTTAAGATTCATGTGCAGGAAAAGGAGAATTCTGTGAATTAGCCAATATACCAAAGAGTTTAGAAAAACAAACACAGAACAAAATAAAGATTTCAGGTTTCCCCAGAGCTTTGCTAGACAGAAGTATTGTAAATTCAGAGAATGACAGAATTTAAGTTTAGAGTAATTTTCAAAACAACATCTAGAGAATTTTACTCTATTTTTTTTTTTTTAAAGTAAACATTTAGGCATAATGCTGGAGAAGCTCTACCTGTAGTTTGGGGCTGAAAAGGAGAGTGACTTGCTGTGGGGAAACCTCCAAAATTACTCGAACCACTAGACTGTCCAAATGCATCAAAGTTTGCAAAATCTGCATTAGCAGAATTCTGAGCTGTAAATGGTAAGGAACAGTACATGTTAATGAATATGAAAACTATAAATAAAAAATATGACAAAAGAATTGAGAATTTTATGAAAGGTTTCTACATCTTAGAGCCACTTCAAAAATATTTAGAGATCAGAATTCAAATCCTACCAGTGTTTAGTTAGCCTAATTTCAAACAATTTATAAAAGGTTATCCAGAAATTTCCAAAATCACTTTGTACAATGATAAATTTGTATGCAATACACACGGAATGACCTCAGGAACAATATCACAAATGTAACCCTATTAAAAAAACTCTGAATTAAGAGCACTAAATACATGAGTTACAATAAAGCAGATAGAAATTTAGGATATAGAATACATTCTGGAAAATTCATATTTAAAATGTCAATGAGTGATTCAATGGCTGTGTGAAATCTAAAATAATGATATAAAGATTAATATCCTCTTTTTGATTCTTTCTTTTTAAGTTCACAACTTTGCATACCATGACATATAAAAATAAACCTGAATGTATAACAAGACATGATTGTCAAACAAATAGAAATATTCACATTCTTATCAGAAGCTTGCCACTTTCAAACACATTAAAATGTAAGAAACTATGAAAAAATAGTAAAAATTATAATATAAATGCACTCATACTCAGTGAAAAAGACCCACTGGTATTTCCGACTGGCCATCAACCTAACAGCAAAATTCTAGGCTTCTCTAAATTTTCAATTATGTCCTCTAAAAAAAATCTCAACTCAAGAGTTTTTTTAGAGGACAAAACAGATGCTGGGTAAGATTTTTATAAAGGATCTGATGAGAATAAGAAGTGGTTGATATGAGGAAAAAGGAATCCTAAGCGACAAAAATAAAAAGAATGTCCAAAAAATAAACATCAACATAAATCCTTTGCAGGCATTTCTACTTCTAGGAAGTTTTTGTAAAGAAATAATCTTGTAAATGTGCATGGCTGTTTGTAATAGCTAAACATGTTTTTTTTATGATGAAAAAATTAGAAACTCAAATAGCCAACAAAGAGAGAAACATTGAAATACATTATGGAGTATCATATGATAGATGCAGCCATTTTAAAAAAATCATGTAAAATAATATTCAATCTTATACAAAAATGTTTATGACAAAGTAAATACAGTTACTAAATTCCAGATACATTTTCACCTACTTTTTAAAATATGGTATTATATACATTAAAAAAATCTGTATTTTAACTAACTCGAAATAGGAAGATTTCAAATAGTTACCTATTTCCTTTTTTGTTTGCCTGAATTTACCAAGCTTTTGTAATAAATATGTATTATAAACAAAATAATAAAAGGTACTAAACAACAAAGCTCCATTAACAGAGCTCAACATATTGTAGGAAGAAAATCAGGAAAACTTAGAGCAATTTATGTAATTACTGTTCTGTATGTGTCTGAAAGGGTATGACAGTAGGGGAGGAAATATATCTAAAATAGACCCCTTCTACTAGGTACCTGTGCCACTTCCCTTCTTGGGTATTAGTACCTAGCATTGCTGAAATGAGGGGTGCTATTCCACGTCACTGGTCACGCTTTGTTCTTGAGAACCTTTTTAAAACATGTTTGCCCTAGCTCTCAAACAGTATGTAGAAATACATAAATTAACAATATAAAATTGTTGCTTAACAATATAAAATTCTATATTTGCATGATGTCCCAATATTTTGTCATTATTTTTACTTAAAATTCAATTTCTTTATAGACTAAAATTTTACATTCCCAAAAGTAAATATAATGGAAGAAATACTAACAAATAAATTTTAAAATTAACTTCTTAAAAAGTATTTTGATATATCTATACAGTTTACGTAACAAATATACAAGTTTAAACAAAGTTATCATTTAGTATTGCTAAGAACAGTAAGCAAGTACAATTTAGTGTAATGGGAATCAGATAAAAATCACAGAATTCCATCTTAAT
Organism: Lasiurus borealis; assembly: GCA_004026805.1. Taxonomy (NCBI): domain Eukaryota; kingdom Metazoa; phylum Chordata; class Mammalia; order Chiroptera; family Vespertilionidae; genus Lasiurus; species Lasiurus borealis. Next base: position 6,913 of record PVJN01047379.1, read on the forward strand.
GTAAGTTACTATAAAAGTCTTAGACAAGTCCCTCAACTGTTCTGGCTCTACCAGTTTTCTCATTAACAAAATGAGAGGATTCACTAGATGGTTTCCACTTAGAAATCCAGCATTATGATTCTACAATTTATGAGATAAGAGAAATTCTTAAAAGAGTTTTGAAATACTAGACCCCCCCCCAAAAAAAAATCCTACTAAAAGGGCAAAATATATAATATACATATAGATAATGCAAATATAAACCAGAGAACAGGGTATAAAAAATTCTCAAACTTAGAATGGGATATATTCCAAAAGGAAAACTTCTAAATTTTTAAAATAATTTAATTATGCATTTGAGAACAAATGAAACATACTTGTCGCTTGTAGCAATAAGAATTAGGTCCCTAAGGTAGTTTATCCTTTATAACCTCAAACATGTATAAATATATAGTATATAATATATATTCGATGCTTATATTTAGAACTTAAAAAGGGGAAAATATACATTTGACATTTCAAACATCATTAGGAAAAAAATCAGTTCAATACAATCCATTTAGTTAAGACAAGTCTATTGCATCCACACTTATATTTTCCCAGTGTTTTCCAACCAGAGCACTAAACACATTAATTCTTTGTGAAATTTCTATCCATTTTTATTTGTAGACCCTGTATCTATTCAGTCTTCAGCAACTGGTTATAATGACTTTTAAAATTTCTAAATACTGTGGAATAAAACTTTGGTAAACACAACTTTGGTAATTAAGCTCTAATAAATTAAGTAATATAAAAATTACTACCTGGAACCTTAAGCAATCTCCAAACAAAGAAATCCAAATTAAAAAGAATGTGACAAAGTTATGTTTTAAATAATTTTATTTCAAAATGTCCAAAAGAGTCGACAAAGTTTTTAAATTAAAGGTTAACAAGTTAATGAGCCTGAATCTTGCTGAGAGCTGTTTTCTTTTCAACAAGAAACAGGTACTCATGAGAAAGAATGACAAGGAATTTAAACAGTCCTCATCATATTAAGATGACAGATACACTTTGTTTCACTATGAAAAAAATTAAGTTTTTTCCATCAATTTCCAACATTTCAAAAGAGAACATTTTACTTTAAATACGGTTACTGGCTTTTCATAAGAGAAAATTAACATATTAGTAATCCTGAACCTGTATTTCCGTGTGGCAACAGGAGATTAGGACATCCCCCTTTAAAAAGAAAAATATGGTTTTTTACACACTGTATTGTATTATTCATTTGTGTTTAACTGGGTAGCAAGGCAATTGAGTTTGACACCTCTGGTATAAGCTGTGATAAAATTTAATTACAGTTTATAGTTCATAGGTTTTATGATAAGTTTATTTAATAAAGTAACTATTAAATTCCATAAGTAAATTGTTTCTAACTGCATGCATATTTGTGGAAGATAAAATTCTTTAAGGAAGTACTTCAGTGATAAAGGAATGATAAATTTAGAATATCACAATTTTGCATAATAGATCCCAGTACTGGGCATCAAGAGCTAATATTACCAAGCTAGGCAATCAATATTATGTGCCTCTTAAACCCTAAGTAGCAGGTTTGCCCCCTCCACCATCACCATGCTCTAAAAGAGAACCAGGCCCCAGCTGGTTTGGCTCAGTAGACAGAGCATTGGCCTGCGGAATGAAGGGTCCCAGGTTTGATTCGGGTCAAGGGCACATGCCTGGTTGCAGGCTCAATACCTAATAGTGGGTGTGCAGAAGGAGGCTATCAATAATTCTCTCTCATCATTGATGTTTCTAGCTCTCTCTCTCCTTCTCCCTTCTCTAAAGTCAATAAAAATATATTTTATAAAAAATAAGTAAAAAAGAAACAGTAACAGATCAGTGTTGGAAGTTGCCCATTGCCTTCACTAGTAGAAAGAGGTGGACAAGGAGTGAAAGGCTAATCAATCTTGAGGCTCTGACAAGGTCAAAGCCATACACCCACTGTCTAGTTGAGACAAAGGTAGCCAAAGCAACTTCCACCTTTCAGTCTCATGTAAGTCCCTACTGATAAAATGGTCTATAGTCTGCCTGTTACTGAAAATTGCCTGCCTAAGGGCTATAGGTGGGTCCCAAACCTGAATAAAAAGTATCCCAAGGCCAGAGCAAAGCCGAGTCCTCTTTTGGGCTTCCGCCTGACCCCCCAAATTAGTATTTTCTTGTCTTGTGTCTTTCATTTGAGTATGGCCTCCTCCAAAAAATAAAACTGCTTTGCTGTTTTTATAATTCAGCAGACCAATCATATGTATGGCAGCCCAACGTGGGGCATTTGCAGATCAGGTATCTATCAATTTACAGAAATTACAGAAGACAGAAACCTGATAAAGGACCCCACAGTGGTACAATCAACAAACTCAGACTGCCTAAAACTCAACAGGACAAATAACCTAATTTCTTAAACAAATAAATTACAAAGAAAAAAGGAATGGAGGAAGAACCATAGGCTAAGAGACATATCTCACAATTGCAATGTGCAGATCTTTCTTGAAATCTGATATGAAAAAACTGTGAATGTGTGTTTGAACTGGAATGGAAATTTGAATACATTAGTATTATTATTACTAGTGGCCTAGTGCACGAATTTGTTGCACACTGAAAGTTATTTAAAATAAATATTTTAATATCACTATTCACTCTTCTCTATAATATATGTCAACCAAATTCAAGATCAATAATGACATATGGAAACACACACGTGTTTGGTGCCAGCGAGTTTTATATGTATTGTGCATGAGTGAATCAACTTAGAACAAACTTGCTTAATTAGAACTGCTTTCTGATGTAGCTAACCTTTTTCCAGCCCAGTGAAGCACCCCATCTTCCCTTTCAGGTAATTGTCAGTAACACAGCAGTATCAACACAAAGCACACTATTACTACAGATCACCCAGGGAGAACAAAGGGTAAAATATTTAACTGCAGCAGTGTTTGACTATATTCTGCATAGTGACAAAACCTGAAGTCATTTTCAAGGTCCACCACTTCTTACTTTTTTTCAATCGGGTCAAGTTTCTAAGCTTTCTAAATCTCCGTTTTCCAGCTAATGAAAAGAAAACAGGATTCCACTCAGTCTCCTATCATTCTACTCCAGGGCTTCTGTGAGGATCAAATGAGATGAAGCAGGGGAAAATGCTTCACAGACATTTGGTTACAGTGTAAAATGATAGCACCTGGCTATAAAGCAAGTTGTGTTCCTGGGCTGAAGAAACTCCAGGGAGGCTAGCTGCTAGGGAGAGGAAGCGGGGCACTGCTACTCGGGATGGCCTGTGGGGATCAGGCCAAAATCCACAGTCCAATGCTGCCTGCTGCTCCCGTCTGCCGCTGCCGCTCATCCCTGCCCCACTGCAAGTGCCACAAGCTCTCCACCAGTCAGTCCTGGTCAGGAGAGGCTTGCACCACCACAGCTGCGTTCACCAGCTGTGAGCCCTGTATCTGGCGCCCATCCCAAGGAGGGGTGCGGGGCTGGGATGCAATCAGCCCTCCAGTGGGGGGTGGGATGCCCTTGTCAGATAGGGATCCAAATGCATCCACCTGGCGGCCGCTTTTATATTATTTCTTCCTGGCAGAGCATCTAAGGAGGGGAAGCAGCTGCAGTGCCCAAGGCAAATTTATAGGATGATGGTGGCACCTTCCGGATCCTGTCAGGATCGTGCTGGCAGTGCTGGTCCACTGGTGCCAGGCCCTTCTCTGGAGATTGGAACTGCAGAACTACTGAAGCAATGAGTGGCTGCTGCCTGGAGGAGTTGGTCAGCTGAGCAGAGCTCCTGCTGTGGGAGTGCACTGACATCAGGTGGCAGCTATGTTGAGTGTCTGCCCCTGGTGGTCAGTGCATGTCATAGTGACCAGTCGTTCGGTTGCTCAGGCTTTTATATATATATAGATTATTATTATTATTATTATTATGTTATTATTATTATTATTATTTAGGGAGTGGTAATACTATCAGGATTATGTTTGACAAAGGAAGTATTATTTTACATATAAAATAGGTATTTAAGAATAAATATGTCTAAATTTGTTTCAAAGTAACTTGAAAAGAAATGACTGGAATGAGAAATAAAACCAGATTAGCCATAAGTGATAAGTACATGATTATATTATCTGATCATTTCTGAATATCTGAAATTGTCCCTATCAAAGGGTTAAAAATATTTTAGTTTTTTCCTTAGTTTTCTATGGAAAGAGGTCATGTCAATATCTGTCATTAAGTATAGTCTCTTTTGTGATTAAAAGCACCAGGAGGGCTACATGATTTATACACCTCAACAGGTATGAGTGACAAGATATTTTCAACGGAGTATGTTTCCTAGTATTTAAATTAAAAAAACAAACAAACAAACAAAAAAAAAAGTGTGGCTAACTGGTTAGAGTGTCATCAGCCCAAACACCAAAGGGTTATGGATTTGATTCCCGGTCAAGGGCACATACCTGGTTGCAGCTTCCATTCCCAGATCTGGTTGGGGCACATGCAGGAGGCAACCAATAGGCATGCCTCTTTCCCATCAATGTATTGCTCTCCTCCTTCCCTTCCTCCCTCCCTCCCTTTCCACTCATCCTAAAAAAACACCAAAAAACAAACAAACAAACACCACAAAACAAAATAAAAAATATCCTCGGGTGAGGATTAACAAAACAAACAAAAAAGATTGTTTCTGGTGTTTTATACACATCTCTAATAAAAGTTCTTGAGGAAAAAACACTTACCCGCATGACTGTTGAAATGTGCAAAGTTAGCAAAATTGGCTGTAGCTGATGACTGAGAAGCTGGAGCAGCAAATATGTCTGAGCCAAGATCACTTAAAAGGTCAAACTTCTTTTCCTGCTGCTGCCCTTGAGAGCGACCTACAACGGGGGACTATAAACCACATAATAGCTATAAAGAGTTTCCAGACAGATCTGCTAAATTTTTACCACACTGTTCCCAACTAATCAAGCTTAAACAGAGTTTAAAAATTATACAGTTTTCTATTTGTGTTTTGGTACTTTAATATTTTTTTAAAAGCACCAATTTTCACTATCCCTAAATTATCTCTCAATTTTAATTACAAAGTCAAAAGCAAAGAAACACAATTACAATAGTGATCACACCTCACAAGAAAGGATGGACTTACTGCTAAAAAGACTTTCACAGAATACATCCTTTATACATAAGAAAAATTACAAAAATACTGGCTTAACCCCTCTCTTCATTTTTCACTCAAACTTTCTATAAAACAGAGAGATTTATCCAAATGCCCTAGAATGCATTATTAAAAGAGTGGGATTTAATTCAAATAGTACCATGCCTCAGAATCATTCTTGTGTAGGGTAGATGCTGTAATGTCACACAGTAACAGATTTGTCACAGCTCAGTCAACTGTAATGAAGTACAGAAGTACAAACTTTAGGTACCAACCTATCAAAAACTTTCAGTCTATTCAGTTTTTTAGAATAAGATATATACTGCAATGCAAAGACACCTTGCTTTATAAATCGGGCACAGCGGGGGGAAGGGGGGTAACACTGCTTGAAAAATCCTTTCCTATAAAAGTACATCACAGAGGCTATATTGTTCTGACTCTGATAGTTATCACAGATTATAATGTATGTTATATAACAGATAGCTATAGCAATATTCCTATAGACCTTCACAAAACTGTGGAGAATTCAAAGAAACTCATATAAGCAACAGCAAAGGCACTAATAAATACATATTCCAACCACTTAACCAATAATGCTTTAATGTATTATAAACCACTGGCACATAATGCTACTGGCATACAAGGTTATATTATTGTTTTTTAAAAAGTCTCAAATTCATGGCATTCAGTCCTCAAGTAGAAGCCTCTACAAAGACTTAATGACTACTCACCTGACTAGGCGTGCCCTTATTTAGGTGCAGGGCTGGTGCTGAATCTCCTAAGAGAGATTTCAGTGGTTTGACCTCAGGTGTGCTGCTTGTGCTACTGGCAGAGGAGCCTGAAATAGATGCATGAACAGATGCCACTACTTTGGCTTGTTCTGGTGGGACATACCTAAAACACATGAAAAGTTGAACAGGTAATTAATTAAGAAAAATATAGGAAATGTCATACTCAAAAATGATAAGAGAAATTCTAACTTTGCATGAATGTTGCTATTAATCTTATTTCAAATCCCTCTGGGGCCCTGTCTTGGTAGCTAAGATGGTTAGAGCATTGTCCCAATACACCAAGGTTGTGAGTTCAATCTCCGGTCAAAGGCACATACAAGAATCAAACAATGAATGTATAAATAAATGGAACAAAAATTGATGATTTTCTCTCACTCTCATTTTCTACTTCCTTCCCTAAAAACCAGTAAATTTTTTGAAAATCCTCTTATAGTTTACTTAGTTTTTCTAAGATAAACAAAATAAGTTACCTGCTTTTTTATAAGACAGGAGACCAATCATGATGAATAGTTAATATTATAATTTTTAAAAACTAAAGCATTGTAAAATCATAAGTAACATTTGGAAACAGAACAGAAAGCAGGGAAAACATTACAGTTAAGTCTAAAATATAAAGGCTTATTACACATCTATAAGAATAAGGTCAATAGCCCAATTTCTAAATGGGCAGAAGCAACTCACAAAGGGAAACATAGAAATGAAAACACTTTTAACTTAATTTATTAACTTTTGATGTGAGTGTAAATGTTACAAATTTTGTTGCTTTCTATTAAAATGTTACTAGGTATTCTCTGTGCTCCAGAAGTGCCTTTGCAGAACTCATCCTTAGGAATTAACTGAATAAGCGTACACACAGATACATGTATATGTTACCACAGCACTCTTAAATCTGTTTAATGTAATAAATACTACACAGCTATTCTTTTGATACAAAAAGATGTCCAAGTTACTTTATGGTCTTTCAGATTTGATGTCAGTTGTATAAATATAGATTCACGGGAGAGAGTAAAGAAAGAAAGGCAGTAAAAATATAATGCCCAAATATCAGCAATGCTGATCTCTTGGGTTAAAAATATGTGAGAGTGTTTTTACTCCTTGTAATCTGGGTTTTCTCCTTCCTCCCCAACTCTCTTTTCAGGTAGATAGAGAAAGCAGAAAAAAACGGCCAAGAGCACCTATATATTCCAGAAACAGTTCAAATCCCAGCTCCACTACTCAATAGCTGTGAAACCACTTCAACTCGTGGTGCCTAGGATTTCTCATCTATAAAGTGAAAATATGGTTGCTGTGAAGCAAAAATGAGTTAACATTTGTAAAGTACTTAGAACAGTTCCTGGTACAGATGTTAGCTACATTAAGTGTTAGCTATACTATCAAATTACACTTTAATCACAAAAAATAAAACTGTTTCGCTTTTTCCAATAAATATAAGATGATGGAATATGACAATGAACAGAGGAAGTTATGCTTTCCTATAATTTGGCAAACCACTGATGATAACAACTTTTGAGTACAGCCACATCTTATCAAAGGATAAAATCAAATACTAGCACTTAGTTCAGAAGACTCATCTGACTAAAAGTAATAAGCTAAACATCTAACATAGTAAAAGTTTGAATATTGGTCAAAAGAACTATTTAAAATCCCTTTAGGTGACACTAGTCTCATTGTTTTAAGAATACTTGCTCAAAGTAGGGATTTTTAGGAAGTCTGCATTTGGAGAGTTCTTATGCATTATTAAAAACCACTGCATTGTTCTCTAGTTACATGTCACAGGTGTGCAGGAGCATGGCTTTTTACTCCCTCTTCCCATCTACCAATTAAAATTCTCACTGTTAATCTTGTTACTACTATCCCATTTCTTAGGGTAGAAAAAAAAATACCACAAATTATAATTACTTGAGGTTTACAGTTACTTGGATTATGTTTTGAATGGGTAAATTTCATTACTGTTTACTATTATTATTATAAATTTGGGGAAATACATATTTCTATTGGCTCTTATTCACACAAAATTATCTTGCTAACTGGAGGTAAACTATCTCAAATTCCAGCTAAGTCCTATTCAAACTAATATTCTGAATTGGTAAAACTGCTGAGAAAATAAAAAATTAGGCCTTGGCTATATAGGAAGAATACGTTATGGGGTGGAAGGTCTAGAAAATTAACTAAAGTGGTAAAAATATAATTACATATATCATTTTAAAAGAATCATTTATGACACCATGCTTTCACTGTCACCCCACCTTCTAAAATTTTCCTCAACTAATTTTTACTGGTATGTTTTATCTATATTCACACCTAATATAGCCCAGGCTAATAATTATCTTACAAAATGCAGTCTCTTCAAAAGAATAGTACGAATACAAAGTTTGCACAGCACTAAAATCAGAGCTACTTCTTTCTAACGTGCTCAATGAATACAGGTAGAGACACTTCACTTAAAAACCACAGCAAGTGTTCCCTTAGGACCCAAACAGGCTCTTCACCGTATCATTCTCTGGGTCAAAATACAGATCCTCAGACAACAATAAGCCATTTATCTCTTCATTATCTATTTCATTTGTTACTCTCTCCTTCACCTTCTTGGCCACTCCCGTAAGGAAAAATTCACGCTACTGAATATTGATAAAAAAACAAAGAATTCATCATTAATGAGTCTTAATAAGTTGACTTAAGTTGTGCTCATATAGTTAAAAATTAAGAGCCCAAGGTAAACTCTAGCTCCACCCTGTTTTGCTTTAAAGGGCTTACCAGCCACGTGTCCAACCTATTTTATTTAATTTTAAAATTTACCATCTGATAGTGAGGGGAGTATAAAGGCTCCCTTCTTAACCAGGTAGTAAAATGAATTCTATAATAGGAAGTGAGGGATATTTTGAGCAAAGATCGACTGCAAGCTGCAGTTAAATGGATAGATTGTGAGTGGACCACATGAGAGCTTTAGCATAGTGCTTAGTATATAGAAGAATCTAAATAAATACTTGCTAAATGAATAAATTTTAAGAAAGAAGGCTTTATAAGACAAAGTATTTAAGGAAGCTACAGAAGGATTCAAAGGAAGGATCCCTAACTTTCAAAAAAAGGGTAGGAGACCTGATAATTACAAGGAACTGGCTGTTGAGGTAAGATAAAATAGAAGTAAAGGTTTTTGGAAACCAAATCCAAAAAAAGCCAAAGTATAATGGGTATCTATCT
>PVJN01047380.1:0-16032 GCA_004026805.1 Lasiurus borealis
CCATATGAGTCTGGGTCCCCAGGGTTTCATCCGAAACTGGGGTTTAGTGGAGTTAGAAGTGGCACAGTTGTGAAGGTCTGTCTCCCGCCCACTCATGAAAGCCAGCGGCACAATCAGCAGTCGGTCCACCAGACTTCTGATCTTTTGCGACTCCCCTAAATTTCCGTGCACTTATCCCTTTTCACAGTCCAAACTTCCCCCGTATGAGTTTCGGCTGGACCTGGGGTTTAGTGTCGTAGGATAAGGGGTTCAATGCCGTTGAGGGTCTCCGGAGAGTCTCCGTCTCCCTCTCGCCAGAGAAAGCCAGCCACATGTTTCCGTACCTCAGCTTTTTTGCAGCTCCTCTGGGTCTTTGTGAGCCCTTCTCTTTCCTTCTAGTTGTAGAATTTCCACTCAGCCAGGTTGCCTGTGGTTCTGGATGATGTCCGTTCTGTCTCTTAGTTGTAGTTTTGAAATTGTTGTGCGAGGCAGCAGTGTAGGTGTTTACCTATGCCGCCATCTTGAATTCTCCAGGACCCTGATTTTAATAATGGTCCCAAAGTGTAAGTCTAGTTAATGATGGTGACAAATTAGAAATGCCAAAGAGAAGCCGGAAAGCGCTTCCTTCAAGTAACAGGTGAGGACAATACAGTTAGATATTTTGATGGAGAGAGCATTCACATAACTTTTCTTTTTTTAATGTATTTATTGATTTCAGAGGGGAAGGAAGAAGGAGAGAGAGAGAGAAACATCATTGATGAGAGAGAATCATTAATTGGCTGCCTGCTGCACACCCCCCACTGGGGATGGAGCCCGCAACTCAGGCATGTGCCCTTGGCCGGAATCGAACATACCACCCTTCAGTCAGTCTGTAGGCCAATGCTTTATCTACTGAGCCAAACCAGCTAGGGCTCACATAACTTTTATTGCAGTATATTGTTATAAGTGTTCTATTTTATTGTTAGTTATTGCTGTTAAATCTATTACTGTGCCTGATTTATAACTTAAACTTGATCAGAGTGGTTGGGAGGAATCAGTGGATTATAATAAGTACATAATACGTGCTCAATAGGCACAACTTGAATGGCTCAGTGGTTGAGTGTGATCCTGTTAACCAAGAGGTCACAGTTTGATTCCCAGTTGGGCCACATGCCCAGATTGTGGGCTCAATCCCCAGTAGGGGGTATGCAGGAGGCAGTGATCCATGATTTGCTCTCATCATTGATTTCTCTTCCTTTCTTCCCTGAGGTCAATAAATTAAAAAAAAAAAACAACCATGCCTGATTTTTTTCCTGGTATTCTTAGCCTTATTTGCAAATTGAGTTAGGATTATATATCAGTAAGTTAAATTCTAGCAGTAGTATCCACCACGCCTGTTCCTTCCATAGTTTTTTTATGTTAATAAGCATCTGGGGAAACTGTCCTGCCCTTTCACCGAGTTGTGTTCTCCTTTACGCATGTCAGCAATGTTCTCAACCAGCTGGAATTTCTTCTCTAGGTTGCCAGTGTGGACCCCGGTGATGGCTGGCCCCCCGTCACAGGAGTTATTTCCCCGCTCTCTACCAACACTACAGTTCTCACTGTGTTCCGCACCGAGGAGGCTGCATTTCAAAGGCATTTTCTCCAAACAGCTGTGGCTGAGAACCCCCTGGACACCACATCCCTTTGTTCCGATGTTATGGGTGTCATGTTGAGTCTGACCCCGGATTTACTGGGAGATTCTACTACCTCCAGTAAGTTCCAACCACCAGCTGAAACTCCAGGGCGGTGGCTGCAGGATTACCCCCCCACCCCCCAACTCTGCTCTCAGTAGAGTATCTGTTATAAAACAGGTGAAAGCAAACTAGTACTTCAGGCAATTTAAATGCTCATTATTGCTAGAATCCTGAAGCATTCAGAGGAGGGCAAAGGCTCTGTGAAATCGCTTTGAAATTAGAGCATAAGATGAAACCTGGTTTTTAACATATTTACTCAAAACTGCATGTGAAACTGTCACGATTCTGTCTGCCTTCCAGTTCATGGCATTGCCATTTATGCTAGGTAGATGAAAATGCAATTAACTTGACATTTCTTCCATTTGTTCATTTATTCAACAGATTTAATGAGTGCCTGCTGCATGTCAGGCACTGTTCTACGTATTGGGAATAATACATCAGTGAACAGAGTAGACAAAGGTCTCATTCTCACTGAGTTTACCATTCAGTTGGAATACAGGACAATAAACTAAGGTAGTGGTCAGCAAACCGCAGCTAATGAGCCACATGCAGCTCTTTGGCCCCTTGAGTGTGGCTCTTCCACAAAATACCACGGCCTGGGCAAGTCTATTTTGAAGAAGTGGCATTAGAAGAAGTTTAAGTTTAAAACATTTGGCTCTCAAAAGAAATTTCAGTCATTGTACTGTTGATATTTGGCTCTGTTGACTAATGAGTTAGCTGACCACTGAACTAAGGGAATTATATAGGATATTTGAAAGTGATAAATGCTATATAATAAACAGGAAAAAGGGAATGGGGCAGTAAAGGGGCAGGAGGGGTGCCATTTTAAACAGGCTTGGTTAGAAAAGCCATATTTGAACACAGGCCTGAAGGAAGCTGCAGGGAGCAAACTCTCTGAGAGGCTCTGGGATGGGTGCATCCGCTGTGTTTGAGGAGCAGCAAGGAAGCCTGCTCTGTGCAGAGCAGCAGTTTTCATAGCCACAGGCCAGTGGGAGCGGGCCCAGGTGAAGGAAGGTCTTCAGTGCTGCACTCTGTATGTCCTTGGTGAGAAGGAGGTCAGTCCGTGGCAGGCACAAGAACAGGGATGTCTGCTTTGGTTCTCAGGCCTCTTTTCCTTCCGTCTCTGCTCCTTCCTGTAGCTCCTCCCTGTCCAGAATGGGCCCAGCAGGAGCTTGGCCGCACCGCGCCCTGGAGAGCTGCTGTTGCCGAGAGCTGGTTTCCCTGCTCCAACCTTAGCGGCGCCAGTTCAAATTTGATGGAGTCGTTTTGGTAAACTTTCTTTTATTTCTCTGGGAATTGATCATTGAAATCAGCTCTCAGTTATCTCATATGGGTGGTTGTTTTTTTTTTTACTTTTTTATAACAGGCCACATTTTATTAGTATAGTTCAATAAAATTGAAAACTAACTACATAACTATGTATGGTGCCAGGTGTGTACTAGACTTGTTGGAGCCTCACTTTGTAAATCATATAAATGTCTAAGTAGTGTGCTGTACACCTAAAACTAATACAGTGGTACCTCGAGATACGAGTGCCCTAACATACGAGATTTTTGAGATAGGAACCATCGAGCAAGCGATTTTTGCTTTGAAATACAAGCAACATTTGAGATAGGAGTAATCGCGCGCATCGGCTGGCTGCACACGACCCACCAGTTTACTGCGACTCGAGCGTCTCATAGTTTCCCACGCCTCAAGGTTACGGAACGAATTAAACTCGTATGTCTAGGTATCACTGTATAAAATACTGAGTGTCAACTGTAATTGGGGGGATAAACAATTCTGAAAAGCAAATTTTAAACCGGTAGGATAATATTAAAAACCACTTCTATTGAAATTAAATAAATGAATGAAAACTAATTACAAATGGAGAGTGTTGTTTAATGGGTGTACAGTTTCAGTTTTACAAGATGAGAGTTCTGGAGATGGATGGGGTGATGGTAACATTATGAATATACTTAATACCTATTGCACATGAAAGTATGTTGAGTACAATCAAAATCGCAAAAGAATGGTATAGTATACGTATTTTTAAATAATTTACAACATAAAATAGCAGTTTATGCTGGTTTTAATTCATATGTTGTATGTCTCTCTAAATAAAACACAAATATAGGAATAGCTATGGAAGATGAGGGTGGGAAAAGATTTGGGTTTTCTCTGTGTCTATAATGCTAAATTTTATTAAAAACAAAAGATCTGAAGCAATATGTCAAGCTATTAAGTGTTTAATCTTGGAGGGAGGTACATGCTTACTATTTAATAATGCTTTCTCAGCTTTCCTGTATATTTAAAAGTCTGATGCTCTACCGACTGAGCTATCTGGGTGTTCCTAACTTTCCTGTATGTATATTTAAATCTTCAAAGTTTTAAAAAATTAACAGGAGAGAAAAAGGCAAACTCTGCTCACTGGTAAAGGAAAATACCAGCACACTTAGGGAAAGTGAGTTTGCTTTAGACCTGCTAGCACAGTGGTTGGCAAACTCTAGCTCTCGAGCCACATATGGCTTTTTGGCCCCTTGAGGGTGGCTCTTCCACAAAATAAAAGTTTCAATCGTTGTACTGTTGATATTTGGCTTTGTGGACTAATTAGTTTGCCAACCACTGCCCTAGGAGATGTATCCGTAAACATATTGCTGTGAGAGACGTCTGAGATTTTGCTGCCTATGGTTTCTTCTAGGATTTTTATGGTTTCCTGACTTACATTCAATTTGTCTTTTATGCATTTTGTGTTTATTCTTGTGTATGGTATAAGTTGGTGGTCTAGTTTCATTTTTTTGCATATATCTGTTCAATATTCAGTACACCATTTATTCAAGAGACTATATTGACTCCATCGTATGCTCTTTTCCTCCTTTGTCAAATATTAATTGAGTGTAATGGCTTGGGTTGATTTCTGGGGTCTCTGTTCTGTTCTATTGATCTATATGTCTGTTCTTGTGTTAGTACCAGGCTGTTTTGATTACGATGGCTTTGTAGTATAGCTTGGTAATCTGGTATTGTGATTCCTCCAATTTTTTTTTTAATTTTTTAAAAATTTATTTTATTATCATTTTTTAAATTTAATAAATCTTTATTAAATTTTTACAATTGTTCCTCTTTTTCCCTCCATAACTCCTTTCCACCCGGCACCCAACCCTCCCTCTGCCCTTACCTCCCCCCCAGTTGTCGTCATCCATAGATGTATGATTTTTGTCTAGTCTCTCCCTGCATCCCCTCACTCCTTTCCCCACTGAGAATTATCAGTCCACTCCCTTTCTGTGCTCCTGATTCTATTATATTCACCAGTTTATTCTGTTCATCAGATTTTTTATTCACTTGATTTTTAGATTCACTTGTTGATAGAGATGTATTTGTTCATAATTTTTATCTTTACCTTTTTCTTCTTCCTCTTCTTAAAGAGTACCTTTCATCATTTTGTATAATACTGGTTTGGTGGTGATGAACTCCTTTAGTTTTTTTATTATTTGTGGAACTCTTTATCTGCCTTTCAATTCTGAATGATAACTTTGCTGGGTAGAGTAATCTTGGTTGTAGATTCTTGCTTTGAATATTTCTTGCCACTTCCATCTGGCCTGCATAGTTTCTGTTGAGAAATCAGCTGACAATCGTATGGGTGCTCCTTTGTAGGTAATTTAGCTGTTTTTCTCTTGCTGCTTTTAATATTCTCTCTTTGTCTTTTGCTCTTGATATTTTAATTATGGTGTGTCTTGGTGTGGTCCTCTTTGGATTCCTTTTGTTTGGGGTTCCGTGCACTTCCTGGACTTGTAAGTCGATTTCTTTCACCAGGTGGGGGAAGTTTTCAGTCATTATTTCTTCAAACACGTTTTCAATATCTTGCTCTCTCTATTCTGGCACCCCCTTAATTGGCTTTTCCAACCAATGATAACTTCAAGTTATCACAGAGGCTCCTTACACTATCTTCAAATTTTTGGATTCTTTTTCTTTTTTTCTTTTCCAGATGAGTGTTTTCTGTTTCTTTGTGTTTCAGATCTTTGACTTGATTCTTGCATTCCTCTAGTCTGCTGTTAGGATTTTGTATGATATTTTTTATTTCAGTCAGTGTATGTTTAATTTCTTGTTGGTCCTTTTTCATCTCCTCTTGGGTCTCACTAAATTTATCCATCTTTTCTAGGAAACTCTTGAAAAACCTTATAACTGTGGTTTTGAACTCTATCTTCAGTCATTTGTTTTCCTCCATTTCTTTAGTTTTTGATCTGTTCCTTTGTATCTGCATTTTTGCTGCTTCCCTGAATTGGTAGAGTAGCTTTGTGTGCTAGGTGTCCTATATGGCCCAGTAGCTCCACCTCCCCAGTTACCTGACGTGGACTCTTCTTGGTGCACCCCTTTGTGGACTGTGTACAACCTTGTTGTTGTTAAGTCTTTCTTTTTTTTTTAATATATATTTTATTGATTTTTTACAGAGAGGAAGGGAGAAAGATAGAGAGTTAGAAACATTGATGAGAGAGAGACATCAATCAGCTGCTTCCTGCATGCCCCTCACTGGGTATATGCCTGCAACCAAGGTACGTGCCCTTGACTGGGATTGAACCCAGGGCCCTTCAGTCCACAGGCCGACGCTCTATCCACTGAGCCAAACTGGTTTTGGCTGTAGTTAAGTCTTGATTGTTATTGGTATCACTGGGGGGAATTGACCTTCAAGCCAATTAGTTGTGAGGATCAACTGTTCTACACCAGGAGAACTTCTGTGCTGGAGTCAGCCTTATGAGACAAGACTTGCAAAATTGCAAAAGCCTCTGTGTTCAGCTTGCATGGGGCAGAGTCTCAGGGCTGAGCAGACAGCCTTGGCTTCCTGTCAGCCCTGCCCTATGAGGCCTTTGAGTCTCAGTGTCCCATGGTAATTGCTGTAGCCCTCTCTGTGCGCATGCCTCCACCCCTCTGCCTTTCTTGGCTCCCCATGCAGGAATTTTTGTGCACTCCAGAGACCCATATGAGTCTGGGTCCCCAAGGTCTCACTTTGAACAGATTCAGTGCAGTTGGAACTGGATTTCAGTGCAGTTGGGAGATTCTGACTTTCTCCTCAGCTCTTTGCAGCTCCTGTGAGTCTCTGTGAGCCCTCTTTCCTTCTAGTTGTAGAATTTTCACTCAGCCGGCTTTTCTGTGGTTCTGGATGATGTCTGTTCCATCTTTTAGTTGTAGTTTTGAAATCGTTGTGTGAGGCAGCAGTTTAGGTGTTCACCTATGCCGCCATCTTG
This sequence comes from Lasiurus borealis, assembly GCA_004026805.1. Taxonomy (NCBI): domain Eukaryota; kingdom Metazoa; phylum Chordata; class Mammalia; order Chiroptera; family Vespertilionidae; genus Lasiurus; species Lasiurus borealis. The sequence goes on from PVJN01047380.1 coordinate 6,911, forward strand.
GTTTGCTCCAATTTTGTTCTTTCTCAAGATTACTACGGCTATACGGTTTTTTTTGGTTCCATATAAATTTTTTAAAAAATATTTGTTCCAGATCTGTGAAATAGGCTGTTGGTGGTTTTTGTGTTTTTTTGTTAAATTAAATCTTTATTATTCAGATTATTACATTTGTTTCTCTTTTTTCCCCTCCATAGCTCCCCTCCATCTGGCTCCCACCCCTTCCTCTACCCTTACCTCCTTCCCATTGACCTCATCCATAGGTATATGATTTTTGTCCAGTCTCTCACTGTATACCCCTCCCCCTTTTCCCCTGAGAATTATCAGTCCACTCCCTTTCTATACTCCTGATTCTATTATATACACCAGTTTCTTCTGTTAATCAAATTTTTAATTCACTTAATTTTTAGATTCACTTGTTGATAGACATGTATTTGTTGTTCATAATTTTTTATCTTTTACCTTTTTCTTCTTCCTCTTCTAAAAGAGTACCTTTCATCATTTCATATAATACTGGTTTGGAGTTGATAAACTCCTTTAGCTTTTTCTTATCTGTGAAGCTCTTTATCTGCCCTTCAATTCTGAATGATAGCTTTGCTGGATAGAGTATTCTTGGTGGTAGGTTCTTGCTATTCATCACGTTGAATATTTCTTGCCACTCCCGTCTGGCCTGCATCATTTCTGTTGAGAAATCAGCTGACAGTAGTATGGGTGCTCCCTTGTAGGTAATGAACTGTTTTTCTCTTGCTGCTTTTAATATTCTCTCTTTGTATTTTGCATTTGGTATTTTAATTATGATGTGTTTTGGTGTAGTTCTCTTTGGGTTCCTTTTATATGGGGTTCTGTGTGCTTCCTGGACTTGTAAGTCTATTTTACCAGATGTGGGAAGTTTTCAGTCATTATTTCTTTAAGTATCTTGCTCTCTCACTTCTTCTGGCACCCCCATAATTCTGGTGTTGGTACGCTTGAAGCTGTCTCAGAGGCTCCTTACATTATCTTTAAATTTTTGGATTCTTTTCTCTTGCTTTTCCAGTTGAGTGTTTTCTGATTCTTTATATTTCAAATTTTTGCCTTCCTCTAGTCTGCTGTTAGGTATCTGTATAATATTTTTTAATTCAGTCAGTGTATGTTTAATTTTTACTTGGTTCTTTTGCATCTCTAGTTGGTTCTTTTTCATCTCCTCTTGTCTTGCTAACTTTATCCAAGTTTTCTAGGATATTCTTGAAAAACCTTATAAGCGTGGCTTTGAACTCTATATCCAGTTGTTTGTTTTCCTCTATTTCTTTTGTTTGTGATCCCTTCCCTTGTCTCAGCATTTCACTATGCTGGGAGAACTTCTGTGTTGGATTCAGCCTTATGATACCAGACTTGAAAAACTGCAGAAACCTCTCTGTTGAGCTTGGGATGGGTGGAGTCTCAGGGTTTAAGGGACCGCCTTGCCTTCCAGTCGGTCCTGCCCTCCACGCCCCCTGAGTCTCACGTGACTGGGTAATCGCTGGAGTGGTACCTTGTGTGTGTGCGTGCTGTCTCGAAATGCCTCTAGACTGCTGTCCCTCTGGCTCCCCTGCACTCCAGGACCACACGAGTCTGGGTCCTTAGGGTTTTGCCCGAAACTGGGGTTTAGTGCAGTTAGAAGTGACGCAGTTGGGAGGGATGTCTCCCACCTACTCGTGAAAGCCAGTGGCACAATCAGCAGTCGGTCCTCTGCGTGCAGTGCTGTGCGGGCCACCAGACTTCTGATCTTTTGCGACTCCCTTAAATTTCTGTGCACTTCTCCCTTTTCACAGTCCAAACTTCCTCCGTATGAGTTTTGGCTGGACCTGGGGTTTAGTGTCGTAGGATAAGGGGTTCAATGCTGTTAGGAGTCTCCGTCTCCCTCCCGCCAGAGAAAGCCAGCCAGGTACTCTGAACCCGCTCTCTCTATGCGCGCGTGCACGTTTCCGTACCTCAGCTTTTTGCAGCTCCTCTGGGTCTTTGTGAGCCCCTCTCTTTCCTTCTAGTTGTAGAATTTCCACTCCGCCAGCTTTCCTGTGGTTCTGGATGAGGTCCGTTCTGTCTTTTAGTTGTAGTTTTGAAATTGTTGTGTGAGGCAGCAGTATAGGTGTTTACCTATGCCGCCATCTTCGATTCTCTGCTGTTGATGTTTTAAGAGGGATTGCATTGAATCTGTAGATTGCCTTGGGTACTTTGGACATTTTAATGATGTTGATTCTACCAATCCATGAACATGGTATATTCTTCCACTTGTTTATATCTTCCTTTATCTCTTTTTTCAATGTTCTGTAATTTTCCAAATACAGGTCATGTACCTCCTTGGTTAAGTTTATTCCTAAGTATCTTAATTTTTTTTGTTGCAATTGTATTGTTTGATTCATTTCTCTTTCTGAGAATTCATTATTGGAGTATAAAAAGCCATAGATTTTTGGGTGTTAGTTTAGTATCTTGCTCCATTGCCAAATTCATTTATTAAGTCTAGTAGTTTTTTGGTGGAGTTTTTTGCGTTTTTTATGTAAGATATCATGTCATCTGTGAAAAATGACAGTGTTTTTTTTAAAAAATATATATATTTTATTGGTTTTTTACAGAGAGAAAAGGAGAGGGATAGAGAGTTAGAAACATTGATGACAGAGAGAGACAGCGATCAGCTGCCTCCTGCACACCCCTCACTGGGGATGTGCACGCAACCAAGGTACATGCCCTTGACTGGAATCGAACCCAGGACCCTTCAGTCCGCAGGCCAACGCTCTGTCCATTGAGCCAAACCGGTTTTGGCAATAATGACAGTTTTACTTCCTTCCTTTTCAGTTTGGATGCCTTTATTTCTTCTTGTCTGATCCGCTATGGCTAGGATTTTGAATATTACGTTGAATAAGGGTGGTAAAAGCAGATATTGATGTCTTGTTCCTGTTCTTGGGGGAAATGGTTTTAATTTTTGCTAATAGTATCATAACTTTCTCCTATTTTTAAATCGGATTATATCATGTAATGGAGGTTAGTGAAATACAAGTAATACTTTTTGAATGTTGTTCCATTTTTGTGATTTCTTTAGTGACTGGTATTTAGCTCTAGATGAACAAGTGTTCTGTAACTAATCATCCCTTTCCCCTATTTCTCCTCATTCCATCATCTTGCACTTGAATGTATGGACACTGAACAAAAAAATAACCAGGAAAGCACAGAAGTGAATAGTTGCCATAATCAAATATGTACCATGGGATGTGAAGATCTTATTAATAAAAGTCAACTGTGTGTAATGGTTAATGGTTCTGTGAACAGGTAGCTTTTGCCTCTTGAGTTTGTTAAAAGCATAAATGAGAAAAGAGACCATCTCTCTTCTGAGAAAGCTTGCTTGGAAGGCATCTTGTGGGGACATCTTGGGTTAGTTTATAAAAAGAGGCATTTGGTTGTTGTCGTTTTGCCTTTAAAGCATTTTGGGAATTAGAGTTCCAGCTTTACACCAGCCTTCTTGACTTGTTCACAGGCTACTGCAGGCTGCCTCGCCCAATAAGGAAGAGGCCTTCAAGACTGAGAGTGAGTTAACACAGCGCCTGTCCGAGCTCTACCTGAGAAAGTCTCGTGAAGAACCCGCCGTGTCTAACCAGGAAAACAGCAAAAAGAAACGTACGCTCATTCATACCAAGGAGGTTTCTTGAATCTTTTTTGAGACTATGTTTTAAAGAGTTAATACTCCCTAAAATGAGGTTGAAATAGTAACTGAATAAACAAGGACAAGTTCTTCTATTTCAAATTTCAAAATAATTACATCAGTACAAAAGTGATTAAATTGTTAGCCACAACCCTGGCCCATGTGGCTCTCTGGTTAGTGTTGGCCTGCACACTGAAGGGTTTCAGGTTTGATTCTGGTGGGCATGTAAAATGGTTTGCAGGTTCAATCCCTGGCCCTGGTTGAGGGGTGTGTGCTGGAGGTAACCAACCAATCTTTCTCACATCGTTGTTTCTCTTTCTCAATTTCTCCGTCCCCTCCTCCCCGCCCCTTGCACTCTAAAAATCCGTGGAAAAATTATACTTAAGTGAGGATTTAACAAAATAGTAAAAAATTAGCTATAATTTTAATATAATGAATAAACCACTTTCATTTTTTGTTATAACAAATTTAAATACAACTTTGCGTGTCGCTTACAGAATTATTTGTTCATCTGCTGCCTTGCCTTTTTAGTTACTATTCCACCTCACTACTTAACGAAATTTATAGAATTCTTTTGTTGTTGAATATTTCAGTTGATATTGTTATCATTGTAAATGATACTATAGTGTACATCATGCATACGATTTGTTTGTTCTTTAGGGATTTTGTTGGCATAAGCTTCCAGGAAAAGTTTTTGCATCATAAAATGGGCAAAGTAGCTCTTAGTGCAGAATTAAAGCAGTGGAATTTTTGTTTTTTTTGGTAACTGAAGTAGTTCTTGGTCCACGGGGGTAAAATTTCTTTTACTTTCCCTCTCACGGTGACTGGTAGGAGGTGTCCCTCGCACGCCAGTGCGGCAGAAAATGAAGACCATGTGCCGCTCCTTAAAGATGTTGAATGTTGCGAGGCTGAACGTCAAGGCTCAGAAACTGCATCCAGATGGCAGTCCAGAGGCCGCTGGGGACAGGGGGATCCAGCAGACAGCAGGCGGGAGAACGGCGGGTAGATTGGAGCCCAGAGGAAGGACACGAAGAAGCTCCAAACCTAAAGGTACTCCTCACTTCACAGCATTCAGTGTCTGAGGGCAGGGGTACCCTTTCGTAGCCTCATATTTTTATACGTTTCAGTCGTATACTGTTCAGTCAGGCAAGAACAGCCTTTAGCTACTCTGCCATCTTTACTGGAAGTCCTCAGTTTAACTTTTTTTCTTACAGATTTTAAAACTGAAGAGGAGCTACAATCTTACATACATGAAAATTACCAAAAGACTATGGCCACAGGAGAAACCATGTTGTATTCATGTGCTCAGAACATGATCTCAACCATTAAAGCATTTCTCAAGTCCAAAGGCTCCAAGGACTTAGAGGTAAGTGTCCCAATAAATGTCATTGTTGCTTATTGGCAGGTTTGGTTCACATGTTTATATGCAGGGCATGATTCATACATGATGAGGGGGGCAAGGAGATGAGTGATGAGCACAGTTCCAGGTCTTGGAAGTTTTGGACATGGTGACCTAACAAGGCAGAAATGAAGGTCATGCGTCAGTCCAGTAATGCCACGTACTCTCCTGTGTCCTTATCTGAGCTGCCTGTGAGCCACAAAATTAAGCCAGCGATCCTCAGTCCTGCTAGGACTGTACAGTCAACGTTGTTCTTTTGTTTGTTTGTGTTTTTTTTGTTTTTGTTTTTTTGTAAATCCTCACCTGAGGACTTTTTTAAAAAAATATATTTTATTGATTTTTCACAGAGAGGAAGGGAGAGGGATAGAGAGTTAGAAACATTGATGAGAAAGACATCGATCAGCTGCCTCTTGCACGCCCCCTACTGGAGGTGTGCCTGCAACCAAGATACATGCCCTTGACCGGAATCGAACCTGGGACCTTTCAGTCCACAGGCGGATGCTCTATCCATTGAGCCAAACCAGTTTTGGCTGAGGACATTTTTTTCAATGGTTTTCAGAGAGATGGAGAGAGAGACATCCATTGGTGTGAGACAGACATTGACTGGTTGCCTTCCACACGCACTCTAACTGGGGAGCAAACCTGCAACCCAGGTACATGCCCTTGCCTGGGAATTGAACCCAGGATACTTTGGTGTGTGGGCCAACGCTCTAACCACAGATCAGTACTATCTGGGGCACATGGGAACATTTTTTAGTACCTGATGCCTGCTTTCCTCCAGACAGTGAAGCAGATGTCTGCGTGTTGGGACCTGGGTACCTATATACAAAAAGCTTCCTAAGTGACCTTATGCACAAGGATGTTATAAACCACTGTTTTAGACCAGTTATTGCTTTTCTATTCATGGTTGGTAAAGCCAGGCTCCTCCTAAGCGAACAGAAGTTGTTTATAGTATGTAGACATCTCAGTCACTCCTATATGGAATCTTCCTTTTAAGAGATATCAAGCCCTGGCTGGTGTGGTTCAGTGGGCAGAGCGTTGGCCTGTGCACCGAAGGGTCATGGGTTCAATTCCTAGTCAAGGGCGCATAACTGAGTAGCTTGTTTGCTTCCCATTCCTGGTTTGGCCTGGACCAGAAGCAGGTAGTCAATGTGTTTCTCTTTCTCTTCCTCCGACCCTTTCTCTCTCTCTGAAGCAATATCAGCAGATGGAGACTAAAAAACAACAAAAACGGTCAAATTTGCAGGCTTGAAGATAGAAAAGAAGAACATTCATTTCACCATTTTTTCATTAAAGTGAAAGAAGGGGGAGTGTGTAAGGAAATATGTGCCCCTTCTTAGGGCATTTGTCAGCTGTGAAGAAATTAGAAATTATGACAAGGAACGTCACAGTTTCCTATGTGATACTTTTGCATTTTCAGATGAATTGCCTGTATCAAGTCCAAAATAACCTCTTAAAAACTAGCAAAAGTCTTAGACAAGACATAGGAAAAAACCTGGATAAAGAGGACAAAGTCAGAGAGTAAGTAACCTTTTTTATTTTTTTTAATCAGTGCTTCAAAACAAACTCTTTAAGACTTGCTTGTATTCATTTAGAACAGATGGCAAATTGCTCGAAGAGGCTTTTGTGGCTGATTCTTTATAATCACCTAGAGGAACAATGCATGAAATTAGTGCAAGGGGCTTGCTGCCTCTCCCTCCCAGCTCTGGCTTCGTCTGGAAGGTCGTCAGACTGTCGTTTTGCTCTTTGGTCTAATTAGCAGATTAGCTCTTTATTATATAGGACTAGAGGCCCAGTGCACAAATTTGTGCATAGGTGGGATCTGGCCTGCCTGCCCTGATGGGGGCTCACTAGGGTGGGCCAATGGGGGAGAGGGGCCATGAGGATGGTGAGAGCCCATTGGGGGTGGGGCTGGTCTGGGGAGGGACTGTGGCCAGCTGGGGGGAGGGGCCATGGGCAGTTGGGGTTTTGGGGGCCAATCCTTGGCCAGGCCAGGGCGAAGGGGCTGATCAGGGTCAAGATCAGGTTGGTTTACTGCCACAGTGCACATCATAGTCACCAGTCATGCTGATCGTTTCACGATTCTAAGCGCTGGCCTTTTATATATGTATTAAAGGCCCGATGCATGAAATTTGTGCATGGGAGGTGGTGTCCCTCAGATCAGCCTGCACCATCTCCAATCTGGGACCCCTTGAGGGTTGTCCGACTGCCCGTTTAGGATCGGGCCTAAACGGGCAGTCGGACATCCCTCTCACAATCCAAGACTGCTGGCTCCCAGCCACTTGCCTGCCTGCCTTCCTGATTGCCCCTAACCTCTTCTGCCTGACAACCTGATCACCTCCTAACCACTCCCCTGCCAACCTGATTGATGCCTAACTGCCCTCCCCTGCAGGCCTGATCACCCCTAACTGTTCTCCCCTGAAGGCTTGATCACTCATAACTGCCCTCCCTTGCAGGCCTGGTCCCTCTCAACTGCCCTCCCCTGCTGGCCTGATCACCCATAATTACCCTCCCCTGTAGGCCTGATCCCTCCCAACTCCCCTTCCTTGCTGGCCATCTTGTGGTGCCATCTTGTGTGTTGGAGTGATGGTCAATTTGCATATTACTCTTTTATTAGATAGGATAGAGGCTTGGTGCACAGGTGGGAGCCAACTGGTTTGCCCTGAAGGCTGTCCCACATCAGCATGGGGTTTCCCTTGGAGTGTGGGGCAGCCTGGGCAAGGGGCCTGTCGTGGTTTGCAGGCTGGCCATGCAACCCAGCAACCCAAGCAGAGGCCCCAGTATCTGGGATTTATTTATCTTCCAAAATTGAAACTTTGTAGCCTTGAGTTGGAGACCAAGGCAGGCCAGGGCTGCTGAAGCTTGGGCAACTCAAGCCTCCTGCTCTCCATTCCATGGCTGCCTCCATTTTTGTTGGGATTTATTTATCTTTTATAATTGAAACTTTGTTGCCTCGAGTGGGGGCCTGGGTTTGCCAGGATGTACAGAAAGCTTGGCTTCCTCCATTGCCAGGGAAACCCAAGCTTCCTGCTTGCTCTGTGGCCACAGCCATCTTGGTTGGGTTCATTTGCATACTCACTCCTGATTGCTTGTTGGGCGTGGCTTGTGGGTGTAGCAGTGATGGTTAATTTGCATATTACTCTTTTATTTAGATACGCTAGATAGATATGCAGTTTGAGTCACATGTTTACCTGATAACCCATGTCAGTAGAGCAATGGTTGTCAACCTTTTGGACCTCACAGACCACCAGTGGTGGCAGAAAACCGCTTCTCCAAAGGTTTCCTTAAACAGCCCTCACCAACCTTTCGGACCTCACAGACCATCAGTGGGGTGCAGACCACAGGTTGGCCACCGCTGCTTTAGAGAAAGCCATGGTTCTCAGTTTTGTTGTTTTGTATATAAGTAGATCTATGACTGAGGAAGGGGCCTCGAGTTTAGTGGCCTTCAGGGTAGCTATAACCTAGTATTTCTCTCTTTCAAGATGCCAGCTGCAGGTGTTTCTCCGTTTGGAGATATGTGTGCAGTGCCCGTTGATACCTGACAGAACAGATTATGTGGAGCAGCTGGTGGAGGAGGTTAAGTATACCACTTGGGGCTGCTGGGAATGTGCTAGAAGCTCTCAGCATCCCGCAGAGGTGTGTAACCACCTCGGAATCCCTTTCAGGTGGCGGATTTGCTGCGCATGGTGTGTTTAACTGAAGACTCGGCATATCTGGCGACGTTTCTGGAAGAAATTCTGAGATTGTAAGTTTGAGGACTGCTACCCTAACTTTAACACTTTTACCAAGAACTGTGTATGGCGTTGTTTCAGGAGCCTGGAATTGGGAAGACTGTTTCTCACGCTGGGCAAAGAGGGGATGGAGGGCCACTGTGAGAGCTGTTTCACATTTAGCCGACCTGCCCACAGGTACATTGACTCCATCCCGAAGACTCTGGGGCAATTGTACGAGAACCTGGGCATTGTGATTCCTCAGAAGCTGGCGGGGGTCCTACCGACGGATTTCTTCAGTGATGACTCCGTGACACAGGAAAGCAAGTCTCCGCTTTCCTCTGTGCCTCTCCTGGGCAGTGGCGGCAGGTCA
>PVJN01047381.1:0-16026 GCA_004026805.1 Lasiurus borealis
TAATATTGAGTCAATGTTTAATTTCATGTTATTATACTTTCTTTTCAACAATTGCCATCTGATTACCTTTTATAGATTCCAGTTCTCTGAGGAGACATTCCTATTTCTAAAAACCTATTTTCTTGAATGACTTAATTATATTTATAAAGTTTTAAGTTCATGTCTGATAACTCCAGTTTTTGGATCATCTGTGGCTCTAATTGTCTTTATTTCTATTGATTTTTGGGTAATTTGGTTCTGTTTCATTTTATGACTTTAATTTTTTATTAAATGTGAGGCATTGTGTATGAACATTTGTAGAGGCTCAGGATATTATTTTTCTCCAGAGGAGATTTGATTTTCTTCTGATTAAAGATGGAGTTAGGGGAATCACCTCATTCTAATTGAAAATGCTTTATTTTCACTTTGCTCTTATTCTTAGGGTACAGTCACTCTGGGGGATCAAGCAGCCTCTACCTGTTTGTTTCACGTGAATTTCTGTTCTTGTAATTTCCTGCCTAAAGGCTCGGGGTGTGTCCCAAAGTCTTAATAAAAGGGAGAAAAAGGCCAGGGCAGTCCTTTCCACTAGAGCAGTGGTTCTCAACCTTCCTAAGGCCGTGACCCTTGCATACAGTTCCTCATGTGCTGGTGACCCCCAACCATGAAATGTTGCTGCTGTGATGCATCGTGATGTAAATATCTGCATTTTCCGATGGTCTTGGGCGACCCCTGTGAAAGGGTCGTTCGACCCCCAAAGGGGTCGTGACCCACAGGTTGAGAACCTCTGCACTAGAGGAAGGCTCCTGCCTGGCCCCCCAATATCGCCAAATTAAAAAAAAATTGTGCAGTGTTTACTAGGGGACCTTTTTCATGGTGGGCCTTAATCTCTCTATTTCATCCTCATAGCAGTTGCTTTTGTTGCTGCTGTTTGTTTACCCAGAATCATGCGTTTTGTGTTTAAAATTGCCCAGGGGAGGATGGCATGCATACTGTCTACTGCATCCTGATGTATTTCCCTTCTCTCTGGGATCTACATTCTTTGCCTTCTGACTCTTTAGTGCCTTCAAATAATTATTTTGGCATCACAATAGCTTTTGTACTTACTGTCACTTGGAGATTTAACCCGAGAACAGCTAATTATTTATGGCTATAGAAATACTTCCTCCGTAATTTTTATTCTAATTATGTTGTACTTTAGTTACTGGAGGAATATTCAGAAGGAATTACAAGACAGTGGTCTTTTTTTTTTTTGAGGATATGCTTTTTATTGATTTTAGATAGGGGGAGGGAGAGACAGAAACATCTAAGTGAGAGAGAAACATCGGTCAGTTGCTTCCCAGATGTGCCCTAACCTGGGATCAAACCTGCCACTTTTTTGGTGTATGGATCAAGGAGGCAACCAACTGAACCACACCAGCCAGGGCTGGCAGTAATATTTAAAACTGAATTTAGGATTCAGGAACAAATAGCAGATTTCAGTGTCATCATCATCCAAAAGGTGTTTGAAAACTTGGAATGTCAAGTTTTAAAAAGAATGAGAGCTTTAAAAAGTCTATACAAAAAAGGCAAGTAAAGCAGTAAGGAAAAAAAGAAATAGTCTCTGAAAAAGGAGATGCACAATTTCACAGAGAAAGATTTAAGAAGGAAGTAGCTGACTCAATCAAATTTTACAGAGTTAAGGAGAAGAGTGAGAAAGGATCTTCGGGTTTCATCTCTGTGGGCACAATTGTGACAACTGAGTGAATAGTTCTAGAAAGGAGATACGAATAATACTTAGATTGTGAGAGATAAAAAATAAGAAGGCATTCGGAAAGTGGAAGAGTTAGATTTTTCTTTAAGGAATTTAACAATGAAAGAAGACAGAAATCAGAAAGTGTGGTAGCAAACCTCAGGCAATGTTTTTAGAGAAATTTTAAGTATATGTGAGCAGAGAGGTAGAAATACTTCAATGACCAAGTAAAAGAAAGGTTAAAGATGCAAGAAAAAACAAAGGTATGTGTGGGTAGAGTATCTACGACCTGGAATTGAGAGATCATGTCAATGGGAAAGGCTATAAAAGGAAGCTATGAAATACTTTATCTTCTGAGAGGAAAAAAGAAGAAAAAAATGACCCATTTTATTTCAGTTAAGGGGGAATTGAGGTTATATGCTGAGGGTAGGAATGAGAGTCAAGATTTGAAAAGAATGGGGTTGAAGATGGAGTGACTATGAGGGATATTGGAATTATAAGACTTATGGGATAGTAAGGTTAAGGTATTAAACATCTACCTGGATAATCCTACCTGATTTTAGTGATAAACTCATCAGTAATAGGGACCTGGGAGCCCACAATATAAATACAGATGGGAGGAAGATAATATGAAACAAGATGTGGTTCAAATGAGAAAGGATTATCAAGCAAGAATGGAAAAAAAAATAGCATAGAACCAGGATTTTGTTGAGATCTCTTTGCTATGAGAAATGAGGTGGCTTCTCAGGGATACATTTGCTTGGGGACTCTGATCTTTAGTTAAGGGGAATTGTAGAAAAATATAAGAATGCATTGGAATTTGATCCAAGGAGGTGCGGGAAAAGAGAATGGTAGAGTCTTGCAAAAGGTGAGTGGACCTGAGTATGAACAGGTGAAATGGATAGGAATAAAAGTAGAGGAAGATGTAGTATTGGCAGATCAAAGATAAGGAAATGGAATGCGGGGTCATAGGCCAGAGAAAACCGTTAGGAACTAGCCAGTCTTGAGGAGGCTGGGATTTTGTCATTGGGATTTTCAGTAGATCCACATGGTCATCTGAACCTTCCACTGAAAGCTTTTTGTTGTTAAAGTGATGGTCCCTGTATGAACTTGTTTCTTGTATTTTCAAAAAAGAATTCAGACAAGAGACACAAGTCAGCCAAAGCAAGTTTATTAGAGAAAAGGAAGGTACACTTGGGAGGTATTCAAGCAAGCATCTCAGGCTAGGCTGGGTACCCTGTTTAGATACAATTTTAAAAATATATATATTTTATTGATTTTTTACAGAGAAGAAGGGAGAGGGACAGAGAGTTAGAAACATTGATGAGAGAGAAAGACATTGATCAGCTGCCTCCTGCACTCCCCACACTGGGGATGTGCCCGCAACCAAGGTACATGCCCCTGATCGGAATCGAACCTGGGACCCTACAGTCCGCAGACCGACGCTCTATCCACTGAGCCAAACCGGTTTTGGCTAGATACAATTTTTTGAGTTTTTGTTTTTGTTTTTGATTTTTAGTTTTAGTTTTGAGTTCCTTGTTCGCATTCCCATATACCCCCCTTGTGTTAGTTGTATCCATCCAAGCGCAGCACTTTGCCAGCAGTGGGTGATTGTACGCCCACGCCATTCAGATTATGGTGCCATGCACATGCTCTTTTTACCATTTTTGTCCTTCTACAGCTAGCGTGGAAGGTCATGTATTGGTCACTACCCTGTTTGCTAGTCTCTCTAGGTTTGCTCCTCCCAGTTGAACAACTGCCCTAATCTACATCAGGAATTACAACAACAGTCAGGCATCTGGTTCTCAGCTAACAGTCATGTTTAAGGTTGATATTTTCCCTTCCCCATCTGTCCCCTCACTGGGCTCATGTCTACCTAGCTACCCATTCCAATACTTTGAATCACAGTTTCAGGTTCCTGGAGGTTTATTGTGTCTAATAGGATGGTAGGCGATAGCAGTGCAAACTTTAAGTACAGGGAGATTCAAAGGGTAATATTTAATTTCAATTTACTTTATTGTATTCTATTTGTCTCGTGATTTTATAGGGGAGGATGTAACTTTTTCCTATATGCTGTTAGGGTCCATAAATAGGGTCGTACAAATGAAGTTGACAAAAATACAGATTTTTACAGGAGAAGAAAGCATTTTTACATATGCATATTAGAGGTTCACAAAGAGTGCTTTACTGCCTCTGTATCTATCTTTCTGTTCATCAGTTTATAATGTTCTTTATTATCCATGAATGAGTGAGATCATGTGGTATTTTTCTTTAATTGACTGGCTTATTTCACTTAGCATAATGCTCTCCAGTTCCGTCCAGGTTGCTGCAGATGGTATAATTAGTTTTGATTGCCATCAGCTAACAACTTCTAGGTTTAAATTATTCAGGATTTTTAATTGTTCCAGAGTACATCAGTAGTTCAGGGTTAGTTCTTTACAAGGTTCTGTCTATGCAAGAATATCTAAACCTGTAGAAAACTTTATAAGAGGTGTATTGATCTCAAATGCTCCTTTGAGGGTGATTATATCTCCAAGAGGTCTAAACAAGAGGATTGCTCCTAGCATTTCAAAGGTGTGTTAACCTAGATACACAAGAACTATGGACAGGGTTTACTTAAAGCAAAGATAAACCTTGTATAGACCTGGGATATGACTGTCCACCATGACCTGCCCAGCTAGGAATTGATGATCCAACTAGAGGCCAGTGCACAAATTCATGCACCAGTGGGGTCCCTGGGCCGGGCCTGTGGGATCGGGCTGAAACCAGCTCTCCAACATTCCCTGAGGGGTCCTGGATTGCAAGAGGGCGCAGGCTAAGCCAAGAGACCCAACTGGTGCATGATCAGAGGCAGGGAGGGACACAGGAGGTTGGCCAACTGGGGAGGGACCACGGGAAGGCTCCAGGTATGTCTGGTTCATCTCGCTAGTCCTGATAGGCCAGACCCCAGCAGCAAGCTAACCTACTGTTTTGAGTATCTGTCCCCTGGTGGTCAGTGCACGTCATAGCAAGCAGTTGAGCATCCTCAGCATATCATTAGCATATTACACTTTGATTGGTCTAACGGATGACCAGATGACTGAGCACTTAGCATATTAGGCTTTTCTTATATAGGATTACACTGGGAGGTTACTTTAGGTCACTGAAATTTTCAGATTTATTGCAGAGCCTCTTTTTCATTCACAGTTCACTGAACTACGAATTATGTGGGAGAAATGTTTTTAAAGTCATGCCTGAGTGATATTTCTTGTTTTGAATCTAGTCTTTTCTCTGAGGACTTTAATTTTGTTCATCTTACACCAAGCTGATTTGTAGTTCCTATATGTGTGGTTTTCTTAGAGATAATTTCTGAAGTATTTGTTTGATGTCTACACTTTTCATCTGCTGTATTCCTCTTTGGAGGGTGTAAGAACTCTCCTTTTTTGCTAAACATATGGTGCAGTGCCTGGTATTCACCGGCTCAATCTTGGACCCAATTGATTAGTGTAATCCCCAATTCCCTGTTTTGTTTTTCAGCTTTTTTTTGTTCTTTTCTATATAGTGCAAATGCCACTCATACTGAGACTCCTCTGATGTAGACTGAAACCCATAGCACACACATTGGAAACCTATGGCTGCCTGTGAGGCCATATGGTAACGTAAGAGAGTCTGTTACTGCTGCCAAGTCCTTGACTGCTAGGAAAACACAACTCCATTGTTTCCAAGCCCTGGGAGTGGGAGAGAGAATTTTCCCTGTTTCTTTGGTAAGACAGCCGGGACTATAAATAACAATCCTCCAGATAACACAGCAGGTAAACATTGCTGATGTTTGTTACCTAAAGTTCTAAAAATCCTACATTCTTATGGTGTTGTTGTTACGTTATTGGTGCGGTGGCCTCTGTGTCCCCACCTATTGCTGGTGGAAGTGGGCTTCTTGGGGGTGCAACGGTAACAAGAATTTCCTGAGGACCCCCCCCCCCACAGGAGGACAAGGTATTGTGGAGAGCTTTACTGGTGATGTAACATTAAGGAAGTTCCCTTCCAAGGTCATACCTCCCTCCTTCCCGCCATGGAAATAGTTCTGTATTGACTTCAGCAGGGCTAAAATCAAAGCCAGTTTCCACTCCATATTAAGGTCCAGTCCAGCCCAGCATCTGGCTAGCTTAGCTTGTGTTCCCAACTGCAGTCCACTGCATGTGGGGCTCTCATGTGACTGCTGAAGGCTACATGGCTATGGAGGTGTACAGTGACTATGGGTCACAGAGCAAATAATAATCAGGAGCATAAGAGGCAAGAGAGTGAAAATTCTTTGTTTTGGGGATTTTAACTAGGGGCTTAACCAATGAATCCTGCAGGATTTTACATGTTTTCAGTGGTTTCACCGCTCTTTGCCATGCCAGCACAGCCAAAGGTTCGGGGATCACAAGAGAGGGCTGGCGAAGGATGAAGAAAAGACAGACAAAGAGAGTAAGCTGGGTCTGGGTGGATCTTCTGAATGTGACTAAGACTACATGCTGGATCAACAGATCCAGACTGCATGCTGAGCCTTTATTTTATAGTCAGAGGTAAACAAGGTAATTTACAAGGTCCTTGTAAGTTTCACTTGTTTTGGCAGCACTTGCTGCCCCTCCCACAGCCCATTAGCTCCCCATGAAAGATCTAGGGTGCTCCTAAGGTCAAGCTTAATTATGCTAAGAGGGCTGTGCCTTCTAAGCTGGGGCTTTGCCTGCAGGTCAGTCTGAGGCTTAACCCTATAACCGCTCCCTACACCTCTCTAGCCAATCAGTGGTTCCCAGGCTAGATTGACAGATAAGCATCTTCCCTGTGTCACCCTGACCTCACTGCACATGCGTTCATCTTCCCCTTTGTTGGGAGCCTTCCCCAGTAATCTGCAGGGAATGGGCCAGTGGTTCCCTGCGGAGTATGAAATTTCAGCTTCCTCATGAAGCCACCCAGGTGACCATATATTTGCTTACAAGGTATGGTATCCATGGTTATGCTTAAAAGGAAAATAGGGGGGAGGGGCTTGCAACCTAGCTCAATATCTGGTTAAAACTGGAGTCTTACTTCCCCACTCTGACTTGGGCAGAGCTGCAGAGCCTCACCCCAGGGCCCCGCCACAGCTGACTTGGGTGGAGCCGTGACAACCTTCAGGGGCCACCACAGGAGGCGATATATAGGCCAGAACCTCCCCAGAGTTCAGTTCAGGCTTTGGATCCGGAATTGCGCTGGACTAGCAGATCTGCAGAATAAAGGTTAACTTTCCTCCCTCAGAGTCCTGGCTGATCCTTCCCCCATTAAACACACACACACACACACACACACGCACGCACACTCACACACACATCTTAAAGGAAAAAGGGAAAATAGTTCAAGGACATTAACAGGAAATTTACAGAATATAAAATAAAAATGACCAGTAGGCATGTGAACAAAAGTTCAAACTCAATAGCTGAAGATAATGTAAAATGATAGCATTCATTGCCTTTGAATTCATTAAGATTTCAACAATGTTAATATCCATTATTGATAAATATATATGAAAATGAATATTCTCCTACTTTTTTTTTTTACAAGGCCTTGTGTCAGGGTCCAAAAAACCACCCCAAGTTTTGGTGATTTGCTAAGAGTCACAGAACTCAGTGTGTGATTTATTATACTGAAAGGGTTCAAAGTGAAATCACCCCAAGAAAGATGTATGGGGTCAAGTCCAGGGGAGACCTGGACTTCCAAGCTTCAGGAGTCCTTCCCAGGGGATGACACAGTTATTCCAACAATGAATTGTGGTGACACCTATGAAATGTTGTCTGTGTTCACATAAGAACATTCAAACCTGTAAAGAATTTTTGTGAGTTTCTTGGAGCCAAATTGGGCACAATTGCCAGGAAGCAGAATCTCAATGGATTGCGATAAAGCTTCAGAGAAGGGCGGTCTCTTATCTGTTTTGATACATTGCAATGAAAGGAGGGGTCGTGGGTGGTTGCATGAAATCCATTGGTGATAGATTAGAGGCGGGAGAAAGCAGCGCGGAGGTTGGGTGGCAGGGGAGGGGAACCTCTGGGATTGGATAAAATGTAAAATGATAGACACGTACTTATTTTTTTTAATATATATTTTATTGATTTTTTACAGAGAGGAAGGGAGAGGGACAGAGAGCTGGAAACATCGATGAGAGAGAAACATCGATCAGCCGCCTCCTGCACTCCCCCTACTGGAGATGTGCCCGCAAGCAAGGTACATGCCCCCAACCGGAATCGAACCTGGGACCCTTCAGTCCGCAGGCTGACGCTCTATCCACTGAGCCAAACTGGTCTCGGCGACACGTACTTCTTTCAGGTGGGCACAGGAGAGTAGTTAACAGTGGACAATGAACACAATCACAATGGCAAAATTTGTGGTTTCTGCTCTGGTGCCATTTGTTGTGCCCTGAGGGATCTGGAAAAAGGGAAGTTTGCATGATTGCCCTGTAGGCCTTCCTGAGCTGGTCAGGTTAGTGTGTGGCATCTTTCGTCCACATCTGTCAGAAAACAACTAGAAGCCCAGTGCCCAAAGTTTCTCTTGCTGACTGGTCACATGGTACTCTTCGCCTAGTGTGCACCCAAATGACTAAGTCCCCAAAAGATAGCAGGTGTGCATTGCAAACCGCATTGATTGTCCCAACTGAACTCACAGCCTCAGACAGCTGTGCTGGTAATAACGCAGCTGATTGCTCTTGTTTTCGGTCACACCCTGGGGACAGGGCTTGTTGCGAAAGCTGAGTTCCAAGGCAGATCAAATAGCACCGATCCCATGGAATTGGAGCTTCTCAGGATTGCTGTGGGTCTTATCCAAATAATAATAATAAAAATATTGATATATTCTAGGGAGGGGCTTTTAACAGAGCTTCAGAAGAAGACTCTTTGGGTTGTAGAACCTTTAGTTGTTTTTTATTTTAATATATTTTTATTGATTTCAGAGAGGAAGGAAGAGGGAGACAGAGATAGAAACATCAATAATGAGAGAGAATCATTGATTGGCTGCCTCCTGCATTCTCCACACTGGGGATCGAGCCCACAACCCAGGCATGTGCCCTTGGCCGGAATCGAACCCGGGACCCTTCAGTCCACAGGCCATTGCTCTACTCACTGAGCCAAACCCGCTAGGGTGAACCTTTAGTTTTTTTATCACTACCATACCAAATGAGCTAAGGATGAGGGGATGGGAGAAGACTCCAATTAAAATGCCATAGACCTCATTGTTACTAAGATTTGATATTTTTTGTGGAATAAACTATTGTTATTTTCTTCTGTGCTTTTGGTTAATTTTCCGAGTTCATAAATAGTTGCTTTGGCCTGCTTTGGCAGTATCTCTTTGCTTTCCTGTGATAGCAGATTTATCAAGATTCCCACTCTGCCACTATGAAAGTCAATTTAATGTCTCAGACATTTTTAAATAAGCAGAAATTGGCAACAATTTCCCAGACGGTAGATTATGAACATGAATATAAATCATGAAAAAAGTATATACCTTCTTACTTAGCTTATTGTTTTTTGAGCAGCTAGAATAAGGTCATAATCAAAATTCAGCAAAATGATTATGTACAGTTTTATTTACAATAGAGAAAATACATACATACCTAGTTTATCAGTTTAGTAAAATAAAATTTAATATAATTTTCAATGACTGCATAGTATTTTACATATAAATGTACCATAAAAGAATATATAGCATGGGGAATATCCAAAGCATAGTAATAAATAACCAATGCATGAGTCCATTTTTTAATCACGTCGCAATTTATATTGTAAATATATAATACATGCATATTATAAAATATTATGGGATAAATATTTTGATAACATATATATTGTTATATTTATAAAACAAACATGTATATACATTTATGTATTACATATATATTCACACATAAGCATATATATGTACATGGTATAAACTATAGTGTTAAAAGTGGTTATCTCTACATGGTGAACAATTTTTATTTTCTTCTTTGACTTTTATGTATTTTAGAAAATTCTTTATAGTTAATGTATTTCTTTGGCAACCTGAGGAAAAATAATACATACTATAAAACTAATTTAATAAACTATGTATTTATAAGTTGTAGTTACATTTATTGGGTGATATACCTTATTACATAAGTATTCTACTTTGAAGAACTTTAGGAGTATTGTTCCTGACAAATTAGCTTTTTTAATTCCTTTGATACTGGTAATTAAATAAAGAACCAAATTTCCTTTCTAGCTTCACCTGCTAAAAATCTGAGAGCCAAATGAATTGTCTGTCCTTAACAATAACAACTGAAAAGGCTTTTAAGATAATGCATTTTTAATATTTTTCTTAATTCCATTGCATATTCCTTCTAATTTTCTTTTTTACTTCTATTATAAATTTATCATGGTTTCTTATATTTCATATATTATTATAAAGCATTTTCAATTCCTTTTAGAAAAACAGAACAATTGGGGCATGAATAGATCTGTATATACACACAGATACACATACACATATTTTATTTATTTATTTTTACTTATTTTCAATTATAATTTACTTTCAATACTATTTTGTTTTAGGTATATAGCATAGTGATTAGACAATCATATACTTTACAAAGTTATCCCCCTGATAATTCAAGTACCTATCTGGTATCATACATAGTTATTACAATACTAGAGGCCCAGTGCACGCAATTCGTGCATGGGAGAGGGGTCCCCTCAGCCCAGCCTGCACCCTCGCCAATCTGGGTCCCTTTGGGGAATGTCTGACTGCTGGTTTAGGCCCAATCCCTCTCACAAGCCTGGACCGCTAGCCCCTAACCACTCATCTGCCTGCCTATCAGGTCGCCCCAACTTTCCCCTCCATGTTTGCTCCTAACTGTGCCCCCTGCCAGCTTGGTCACCCTTTATAATACATGCATATTATAAAATATTATGGGATTAAATATTTTGGTAACATATATGTTGTTATATTTATAAAACAAACATGTATATACATTTATATAATACATATATATTTACACATAAGTGTATATATGTTAGCCTAGTTACTCCCAACTGCCCCCCTCTGCCAGCCTGGTAACCCCTAACTTCACCCCTCTGCCAACCTAGTCACCCCTGACTTCCTCCCCTGCCGACTTGGTTGCTCCCAACTGCCCCCCCCCCTGCTGGCCTGGTTTCCTTCAACTGCCCACCCCACCTCCCGTCAGCCTGGTCGTCCCATGCAGCCTGCTGTTCAGTCGTTTGGTTGTCCCTCACTAACCTCCCCCCCCTGCCACCTGGTCATAAGCAGCCATCTTGTGAGGGTATGAGGGTCAATTTGCATATCACCTCTATTATATAGAATTATCTAGAATAAAAAAGAATAATAAAGTAATATGCTAATTAGATGAGATGTCCTTCCAGATGTCCTTCCCCAGGGCTGTGCCGGAAGCCTGGGTCCGGGTGCCAGTGGAAAGCTGGTGCCATCAGCCAGGGGAAGGAAGGCCTATCTTGCATGAATTTAGTGCATGGGGCCTCTAGTTAATCATAATTCCCTATGCTGTACTTTATATCCTCACGACTATTTTGTAACTATCAACTTGTACATCTCAATTTCTTTACCTTTTTCACTTAGTCCCCCAACTCTCCTCCTCTCTGACAAACATCAGCCAGTTTGTTCTCGGTATTTATGAGTCTGTTTCAATTTTGTTAATTTTGTTCTTTAGATTCCACATATAAGTGAAATCATATGATGTTTATCTTTGGTTTATTTCATTTAGCATCCATGCTATTGCAAGTGGTAAGATTTAATTCTTTGTAGGACTGAGCAGTATTCCGTTGTATGTACCACATCTTTTTAATCCCCTCACCTGTTGATGGGCACT
The DNA here is from genome assembly GCA_004026805.1 of Lasiurus borealis. Taxonomy (NCBI): domain Eukaryota; kingdom Metazoa; phylum Chordata; class Mammalia; order Chiroptera; family Vespertilionidae; genus Lasiurus; species Lasiurus borealis. The sequence goes on from PVJN01047381.1 coordinate 11,547, forward strand.
TGGGTTGCTTTCATATCTTGGCCATTGTAAATAACACCTCAACAAACATAGGGGTGTACATATTCTTTCCTATTAGTGTTTTCGGCTTATTTGGATATGTACTCAGAGATAGAATTCCTGAGTCATAAAGCAGTTCTGTTTTCAATTTTTTGAGGTATCGCCATACTGTTCTCCATAGTGGCTGCACCCATCGGCATTCTCACCAGCAGTGCAAAAGGGTTCCTTTTTCTCCACATCCTTGTCAACAATTGTTTGTTGATTTGCTGATGGTAGACATTCTGCCAGGAGCGAGGTGATATCTCATTGTGGTTTTAATTTGCATCTCTTAGTGATGGAGAGCAAATTTTCGTATGTCCATTGGCCACCTGTATGTCCTCTTTGGAGAAGTGTCTATTCAGGTCTACTGCCCACTTTTTTTAATATATTTTATTAATTTTTTACAGAGAGGAAGGGAGAGGGATAGAAAGTCAGAAACATCGATGAGAGAAAAACATCAATCAGCCGCCTCCTGCACGCCCCCTACTGGAGATGTGCCCGCAACCAAGGTACATGCCCTTGACCAAAATCGAACCTGGGACCTTTCAGTCTGAATACTGCCCACTTTTTAATTGGACTGTTTGGGGTTTTGTTTCGTTTTTGGTGTTGAGTCCTATGAGCTTTTAAAATAAATTCTGGATATGAACCCTTTGCAGGATATGTCACTGGCAATTATGTTCTCTCAATTAGTAGGTTGTCTTTATGTTTTGTTGATGGCTTCCTTTATTGTGCAAAAGACTTAATTTGATGTAGTCCCATTTGTTTATTTTTTTTTCTTTTGTTTCCTTTGCCTAAGGAAATATATCAGAAAAAAATATTGCTAAGAAAAATGTCAGACACGTTACTGTGTATGTTTCCTTCTAGGAGTTTTATTGTTTTGAGTCTTACATTTAAGCCTTTAATCCATTTTGAGTTTAATCTTGTATAGGGTATAAGAAGGTGGTCTAGTTTCATTTTTTGTAAGTATTGTCCAATTTTCCCAGCACCATTTATTGTGCAGACTATCTCTACTCCATTGTATTTTCAATGCTAGAAGGAGACGTAAGGGAAAAACCAATAGATTTGGAACCTCAGCTCTGATATCCTCTAACTCTTGAGCCAATGCCAGTACCACTTAACTTAGGCCTTTAATAAATGGAGATAAATAAACCATGTCTGTTTAGGTCACTGTTGTTTGGATTTTGTGATATTCAGCCAGACTCAATCCCTATCGAATACACGCGGGGGAGAATACTTTTAGTTTCTAGATTCGGATGAGACTTGAGTTGAAATTTAGGGTCTACATTGGAGTTTGATGATCTGTGTTTGAGTCTTGGTTCACTCAGGCATTCCCTTCAGTTCTCTTATTTGTAAACTGGGGAGAACATTACTTATTACATCTGATTCTCATTAATGAGGATTCCATGAGAGAATAGGTGTTAAAGTGTGTAGCGCAACGCTCAGTGTAATAGAAGTGCCCTGTTCATATTCGTTCATTTCTTTTACAGGGCGCCTTGCAGCTACCAAGTTCATTATAGATTAGCGCTTATCAGATGCCTGAGAAATTCTGATAGGGTTCTCTCTCAGTCTATCACCAACCACCTGATATTGAGGTCAGTTCTGTACTGACCTGTCAGTCCATGAATCCATGCTACACAATGTGACACAACGAAGGGAAAAGGGATAGTGAGAGAGCGTTGCAGTTGGGTTTCCTGACTAGGAGAGTAGGAGTCAGGATTTAGTGTGCAGGATGCTTATTCAGGAGTGTCTTTATATTCCACCGCTGCGGAAGGGAGGGGGGCGAACCCAGGCTGAGAAGAGGGAGAAAGCACTGTGATGCAGGCCCAGCAACAGTCTCTGTTGACCCTCCAGAGAGTGGCGGAGCAGACCCGAACTGGGCTGAGACGGTCAGGCCTTCGTATCATCACGTAGATCAGACACTGGCCAGACCACCCACGGGAAGAGGCGTGACCTTGGCCAGGCTGACAGCTGGAGGCGGCTTGTGTGCAGCAACCCCAACAGCTGCAGCAACACATCCTTCACTGAAGAAGGATCTGGTTAGAGACTCATCTCAGTGTCCATCTCAGACGGGAAAAAGAAACACGGTTCAAGGAAATCACAGGGCTGACACCGTATTTTCCGGCAGATAAGACGACTTTTTAACCTAGAAAATCTTCTCAAAAGTTGTGGGTCATCTGATACGCCAGGTGTCTTCTTAAAGAGCGAGTATATCCCAAATTCTGTATTTTAACTGGAAAAGTTGGGGGTGGTCTTATATGCCCAGTCGTCTTATATGCTGGAAAATATGTAAGTATAAACTAATAAGATATTTTTGACATATCATAGGTGATGGTGGTTCTAGTTCCTGGCTGGGGGACATTTTGATGCTGTGTTTTGAAAGGAAATGCCTGGGAAGTAAGCTTTCTTTACACCACTCCTTTTCTCCTTTTCAAAAACTCCCAATCTTGACCAGTTTGGCTCAGTGAATAGAGCGTCGGCCTGTGGACTGAAGGGTCCCAGGTTTGATTCCGGTCGGGGGCATGTGCCTTGCTTACGGGCACATCTCCAGTGTGGGGTGTGCAGGAGGCAGCTGATGGATGTCTCCTTCTCATCGATGTTTCTGACTTCCTATCCCTCTCCTTTCCTCTCTGTGAAAAATCAATAAAATATATTTAAAAACAAACAAACAAACAAAAAAACTCCCAATCTTGGTCTTGCCTCGTCACAACATAAGAACTGATGGTGCCCGTGGCTTTAGAGAGAAAGGATCTGGGAGACTGTATAGAAAATCCATCACTGTTCTGAATGAGCTGCTTGGTTAGTTAAGCCAAATTAATTATTACTCTGATTGGTCTGAAGTTAGTCCACACACAATTAATACATGTGACACTTAAGTCACTGAAAAAGCAATTTGCATAAATTATCTCACATAATTCATACAACCCTGTTGGAAGGTTGGAGTTGTCGCCTTCATTTTTTTTTCATTTCTTGTGCTTTTGTAAAATTCTTTAGCAAATTCCTCAGTTGCTTAGAGCAAAGAAAGAGGTAAACAAGCAAACACGAAATTAAAAGATGGGATGAGGGTTTATGTTTATTTATATTGTACAATTTATGTATCTGATTTCATGGCTCTAAAATATAAAACATTTATTCTCTTGAAGTCAAACAACACACTTCTGTGTGCTCCTTATCATAGATGTTGGATTGTGAATATAGAGGCTACGATGAGACAGGTATTCAACCCTTAATTAAGCTTTGCTTCTGGAAAGTCAGGTTCAAAGTTGCTGCCAAAATTATTGCTTTGTAAGAGCGTTTCTCTCGGATTCTCTATTATTGTCTCTCTCTCTCTGCCTCTGCCTATTTCTCTCTTTGTCTTTTTCTCTGTCTTTCTTCCCATTTTTGGCTCTGTATCCCTGTCTCCTCCCTGCCTTTCTGTCACTCAGTCTATATCCATTTTTCCATTTTCCTCTCTTTCCTTCTTTTTCTCAACTCTGCTTCCCTCCCCTGCCCCTCCCTTCTCCTTTCTCCTCTCTCCTCTCCCTGTCTTTTATCTCTCTGTGTGGCCTCGTTTTCTGTTTCTCCCTCACCCTCTCTCTGTGTCTGTTTGTCAGTGTCTCTGGAATGCCCCTCTCTTGTGTTGTTTTTTTCTGAATAATGTATGCAAGTTTGCTAGAAACTGTTTTTGCTTCTTGAGAGATCACCGGGTCTTCTAAATTAAGCCACTTGGTTAAAATATTTTCTCATAATAACCATAAGCAGAAGACAACTGATTAAACAGGAGATGAATATTTAATGATCAATCCCTGAATACTTAAACAAGTTTTGTAGCACCCATTATGTGGTCGGAGCCTTTAAATCTCATTAATTGATTCCTGCCCCCTTTGTGTCAAATGGGCTTGTGCATTAATGCTCCCCAGAGAACACAGAAATATGACCGAGGCGTACAGAACCTCCACTCTGCTCCGGGGTGGCCTTGCCAACATTCCTTACCTCCATGCTTTCGAGCAGAGGTTAGCAATGAGAGTTCATGGGCCAGATCTCATCTGCTGCCTTTTTGGGGGGCGGGGGGAGGAAGATGTATGACTTAAGGGGTAAGAATAGTGTTCATATTTTCAAAGGTTAAAAGAGAAGAAAATCATAGTATGTGGCAGACACCATATGTGATCTGCAAAGCCTAAACTATTTACTCTCTAGCTTTTTACAGAATAAGCTTGCTGACTCCTGCTTTACTTTTTAAATAGATTTTGGGGATTCTTTTTTTTTTTTAAATCCTCACCCGAGGATATTTTTTCCATTGATTTTTAGAGAGAGTGGAAGAGAGAGAAAGACAGAGAAATATTGATGTGAGAGCAACACATAGATTGGTTGCAAGTCCCAACCAGGGACTGGGCCGGGAAGGAGTCTGCAACCAAGGTACATGCCCTTGACTGGAATCGAACCTGGGACCTTTCAGTGCAAACTGGCT
>PVJN01047382.1:0-16032 GCA_004026805.1 Lasiurus borealis
GAGGAGGAGGAGGAGGAGGAGGAGGAGAAAGAAGAAGAGATAAAAATATGAACAATAAAATGTCAATAAATACATATATATCAACAATAAATCTAAAAATCAAAACAAGCAAACAATAAATCTAATGAACAAAATAAGCTGATGAATAAAAAAAAACAGAGGCATGAAAACATGGAACAGACTGATGAATCTCAGAAGGAAGAGGGAAAAAATGGGAAGAGAATTTATATGCATATATGCACTACCTGTGGGCACAAATAATAGGATAGTGAAAATTTGGGGTGGGAACCAGGTGAAGGGGGGCATTGGAGGAAAAGGGGGACATTTGTAATACTCTCAAAAAAGAAGAAGATTAAAGATTTAAAAAAATTTTTTTTTCATTTAAAAAATGTATAAAGGAATCATATAGTATGTAATCTTTTGAGATTGGCTCTATTCAGTCAGCATAATTCTTTGGAGATTCATCCAATTTATTAATTCCTTTCCATTGCTGAGTAGTATTCCATGGTATAAATATAACAAAATTTGTTTAATCATTTACCTGTTGACATCTGGGCTGCTTCCAGTTTTTAACTGTTACAGAATGTTGCTATGGATATTCATGTGCATTTTCTCCTTTTATTTGCCCAACAGTGCAACTGCTTGACTATATAGTAATTGTATATTTAGCCCTATAAGAAAATGCCAAATTGCTTTTAGAATGGTTATGCCATTTTACATTCCCATCAACAATGTAGGAGTAATGAAGTTTAACTGCATGATTGCCAGCACCTGGTTTTCTGACTATTTTTAATTTTAGCCATTCTGATGGGTGTACAGTGATATCTCATCATGGTCTTAATTTTGATTTCCTGAGTGGTGATAATGAACATGTCATGTATTTATTTGACAAATGTATGTCCTCTTCAGTCGAATATTTCCTCATGGCTTTAGTCCATTTTTGTTTGTTTGTTTGCTAAGATTCAGTTTTGAGAATTATTTATATTTCCCAAAAACCAAACCTTTGTTGCACATGTTGTTTGTAAATATTTTCTCCTAGTTTGAAATTTATATTTTATAGGCTTTGGCAGAACAAAATTTTAATTTTAATAAGATGCAATTTATCAATTTGCCTTTTATGAACAGTGCTCTTGATGTCAAGTCTACAAACTTTTTGCCTGGCTGTAGATTCTGAATATTTTCCCCTGTTTTTTATTTTAAATTTTATGTTTTACATTTAAGTCTATTTTGAATTTATTTGGTATAATGTGTGAGATTAAGATTAAGTTTTCATTTGTTTTTTTGACTATGAATGTTCATGTGCTTCAATACCATTTGTTGAAAAGCTAAACTTCCTCCCTTAAATTGTTTTTATACTGTTGTCAAAAATCGGTGGGTCATACTTGTATCTATATCTGGATTCTCTATTCTGTCCCATTAATCTATGTGATTGTTTATCTGACAGCATGAAACTGTCTTGATTATTATTGCTATATAGCAAGAGTGACACGTCCCACTTTATTTTTCCTTGTCAGGATTGTTTTAGCTATTCTATCTTCCTATATAAATTTTAGGATACACTTATTGATGTTTACAAAAAATACTTGTTTGATTTAATAAAAAATAAGCATCATCTAGTTGCTGTTGCACAGTGGTTGAGCATTGACCTGTAAACCAGGAGGTCACAGATTGATTCCTAGTCAGGGCACATGCCTAGGTTGTAGGCTTGATCCTCAGTGTGGGGTGTTCAGGAGGCAGCTGATCTTTAAGAAGAAATAAAATTTAAACTCACAGCACATGATTCAATAGAAATAATGGAAAACATGTGGCAATGGTGTATTCTCTTCAAAACACTAAGAGAAAAAAAACGCCAGCCTATAATTTTATATCAAGCTTTATTATCATTTAAAGGTAAAGACAAAATGAAGAATTTCTGAAACTAAAAAAGAAAAAATAAGCTTAAACTACAACTCACAAATTAGGGATGCAATTAAGTCAGAAGAAAATTTGACTCATGGAACAAACTAATGAATCTCAGAGGGAAGAAGGAGAAAGTGGGAAGATATTAACCAAAGAATTTATATGCACATATGCATTACCTATGGACATAAATAATAGGGTATATCCAATGACTTGTTAACTAAAAATTATAAAAGTAATTAATTTAAAGATATTTAAAGGGAATATAGAATCACAAAAAGAATCACAACATCATGTGAAAATGATCAAGTAGGGAGAAAATTGAAATTAAAGAATAAGAATAGTATATAATTCAATATAAATATCAAGATTTTATTAACATTCCAGTTATTTATTGCTATGTAGCACTATAGCCCAAGTATCAGAAGCTTAAAAGAACAATCCATTTATTCACAGTTCTGTTGTTAAATGTGTGTTTTTTTCACTTACTTGTCCAATACATGTACTAGTATGGCCCAAATATCTTGTGCTAGCTAAAAGACTCAACGGGGATTATCTCCTGGGACCTCAATTATTATTGTCAGCTCAGTTCCTCAGTTCATTCCCACATATTCCCATGCTTCTCCTTCTCATCTGGCCTTTCCACATGGTATTTCTATGTGATTTCCCAGAAGGATAGCTAGATTTATTACATGTAAGCTCAGAGTTTCCAAGATGATAAAAGCAGAAGCTACCAGTCCTTTTTAAATCTTAAATCAAGATCTATCATGCATCACTTCAGTCACTACTTTTGGTTAAATACAAGCCCAGACCCAAGGGATGGAGACTGGAGAAGGACATAAATATTGGAGACCCAGTTCAATGTAATAGACTATCACAACTAACATTAGAGTTTGTTAGGTTAATTACACATACTAATATTTAAGGCAACTAATAAAAACATTAAAATGTTGAAGGGCCAAGAAAACTCATAAATTCAACACAATAGAGAAAAGTGGTGATAATAGGGAAGAGCATGGTAAACACAAAATAAAATAGCAGAAATAAATCCAAATATATCACTACTTACAATACATAAAACAGGTTAAACAGTCTTATGTAAACCAGAGATTAGCTGAGAAAATGTTTAAAATCCACTTCTATGTTTTTATAAGAAACTCACTCAACTCATAATATCACAGAAAAGTTAAAAGTAAAGGAAAGAAAAAGAAAGATGTAGCAAGCAAATACAAAACAAAATGATGGTGATGTAGTTATAGCAACATGAGACTCAAGAGACTTTGAGGCACACTTTAGTTTTAGTGAGAGAGGATTGGAAACAATTCACCAGGAAGAGATAGTAATCTTGACTCTCTGCAATAAACAAGATAGCCTTAAGTACATTTTTTATAAAGGAAAATTTGATAAAATATTACAATAGTTAAAAGGGAAGACAGAGAGAAGATAGAAGACAGAAAAGATAGAAAATGTGAACAATAATATTAAAAGGCTTGATAAAAGGATGTAAGAGAAACTGTCCCTAACAATTAAAGTTCTGAACACATAGAGAATTTATGAAAACCAAACTCCAAGCTAAGCCTCAAAGGAAATCTTTGAAAGTACAAACACTTAATAGCATGTAAACCACACTGACCACAATGCAATAAAATTAGAAACCAAAACTCAAAAGTATCCTGAAAAGAATTAAAAAAGTAATTAACTTTAAAATGTGTTTAGATCTGAATAATGTTATGTGAACACTGCATTTTAAAACCTGTGAGGCATAGTTAGTAACACTTAAGGAAAATTTATAGTCTTAAATGTATACATTTTTAAAAGATTGAAAATAAATGAATTGTTTAATTAAAAGTTAGGAAAAACAACAGAGTAAAAACCCTCTGAATTAGAACTATGTATAGATTAATAAAGTCTAAATAAACAACTAGAAAGATTGATAAAGAAAAAAGAAGGCACAAATAAAACGTTAGAAATGAAAGAATTTACTGTAAAGATTTTTAAAATTTATCTGAATACTTTATGATAAGACATTTGGAAATTTAGAACTAATAGACTTTTTATTAAAGTTACCTCATCTAAATTAACTCAAGAAGAAAAAAAATTTAAGAGCTCTATACCCAGAAATAATAGAGTATTTTAAATAAGTGATGCAGGAAGAACATGATACCTCATTGGTGGAAAGGCTAGCTAGACCTTTATCTCTCACCATACTAATGCTCACTTCCAGATGGATTAGACACAAGTGTAAAAAACAAAACTTCAAAAGTTTTAGGAGTTACTAGTAATGTAGGAGTATGACATTATAGCCTCAGAGTAGAATGAGTTCCTATACAAATATTACACATCATAGTAGCAAAGAAAATATAATTAAATTTGAGTATTTTCAAATGGAAAACCTCTATAAACTAAAGATATTGAAAGACAGGCTAGCGATTTGAAAAAGGTATTTGCAATGAGTATGTCTAAAGATTTAATAGTCAACTATATGAAAAACTTCTGTAAATCAAAGGTAAATATACCATGAGGTAGCTGAGAAATATATAAAGAGTAAATTCAAAGAAATGGAGACATGACTGGCCAATTAAATAAATAAATAAATGTTCAAACTGTTCACTAATCAAGGAAATCAAATTAAAACAAGGAAATATATTTTCAGGACTATCAGACTGGTATATAATACCTGTTGATCAGGATACTAGTACAAGGCTGGCAAGTGGAAAGTAGAACAAACAATTTGAGAAATAATTTGACATTATCTGATAAAATAGAACTTGTACACACTATAAGACTCAGCAATTCTACTTTTTAGTATATATCCTAGAGAAATGTTTGCACTAATGAGATATATAATTGGATTTTTCATTACATCATTGATTACAATAATAAAATAGTGAAAATAACTCTAATGTTCTTCATTTGGAAAATAAACAACTGTAATTTTTGTTTGAACCATTTGAAATTGCTGCTATTCAGCCATTTTGATATGGTTCAACCTAATAAATTTATAAAATTGAATATTATATAGGAGCTGAAAATTGATAAACTAGATCAAAATAATTCACCATGGATAAGTCTCAAAAATAAAATATTGAGTGAAAAACTCATGCTATAATATGTATAGTTTAAACACAAACACACTCAAGCAAAAAAAAAAAAATCAGCTTCTTTGAGACAGAGGATTAGTTGGTTGAAGCGATATAACATACAGCAAAAGGTTGCAGATTTGATTCCCAGTCAAGGCACATATCCAGGTTGTGAGTTTGATCCCTCGTTGGTCAGTGTGTACAGGAAGCAACTGATAAATGTTTCCCTCTCAACTCTCTCAAATCAATAAGCATATCCTCAGTGTGAATGGAAAAAAAAAACACACTACAATAGAGCAATTATAATTGACAATGTATGCTTACACTGAAAGTGGTTGTTTCCAAAAGAAACAAGAGGAAGCACCCTGGACAGCTGAAACCTACAAATGTCCACTTTACCATTCTAGTTTCTTACTTTTGTCTCAATTTACTTCTTATTTACTAGGTTACCCATTGATGACTATTAATCCCAAGAAAAAAGAGTAAATAATTTTATGCAGAAGGCAAATACTAAATCTCCAGAGCTAGATCATAAACTATATGTTATTCATTAAAAATTTTATTCTTAACATTCTCTACTTAGTTTTATAAAAATTCTCAGTTATAGAGTATGAATATTAAACTTGTCTTAAGTACAGATTCATATTGGCAAATTCACCTCTATTGTTCCCTTTCTGTCCTTTGCTTATGTGGTTAGTGATATATGCCATCCGACTTCCATTTTTTAAAAAAATATATATTTTATTGATTTTTTACAGAGAGGAAGGGAAAGGGAGAAGGGAGAGAGATAGAGGGTTAGAAACATCAATGAGAGAGAGAGACACCGATCAACTGCCTCCTGCACGCCTCCTACTGGGTATGTGCCCGCAACCAAAGTACATGCCCTTGACCGGAATTGAACCTGGGACCTTTCAGTCCACAGGCTGACTCTCTATCCACTGAGCCAAAACGGTTTTTGCCCGACTTCCATCTTTTGGCCCAAGAGGCTTCTCTAGATCCTGCCATCATGTTCCCATTCAGCCAATGAGGAGGAAGAGTGGAGCAAAGGGCACACCACTATCTGTTAGGGCACTTTCAGGAAGTTGCATACATCATCTTTTGCTTACATCCCAATGTCCAGAACTTAGCCATATGCCACACTTAGTTTCAAGGAAGCTAGGAAGTTCAGTTCTTATTCTAAGTGGCTAGTACCCAATTAAATTTGGGGCTTTTATTTTGAGGAAAAATAATTGATAATTTGGAGGAAACCACCAGTTTCTGCCACACTATTTTCCTCCCTTCTTCTCCTCCTTCAAATACTACTTTGATCCCAGAACATGTACTGGGTCATCTTGACTCTTGGGCAGTCACTGCACAATATATAATGCCTATGAATGGGTGTGTGGTGTAGTCCTTTCTAGGATGCTCTGCTCCATTTCTTCCTTCCACACAGCTGAATTGGTCAACTGATCAAGACTTTGCCTAAGGGATGATTTACACATCTTTGTCTCTGGTCCTTTTCTCTTCATTTACAAGTTTTTGAGCACTTTCATTGCTCTCATGGCAGCAATTGACTGGTGGCTTGCTTCGGGCATAAATGGGACATGAATCACATGCTCCATTCCAGTTTACCAGAGAGTTATACTTTACAAATTATAAGCTTGGAACTAGCTAATATTTAAATTAAAATGGATACATTGATTTTAATTTTAAAGAAAAAGTACTTAGAATTCAGAACTTCAAGGGAATGTTCAAATGATTTTTAAAAAGGGAGATAAATTGTTTTATATAATAGAAGGAACTAAAGGGTCTGGAGGCTGTGAGGTGGACAAATCAGAAGGGAGCCTCTCCATTAGGAACAGAGAGACCAGAAACCCCTATGGGAATTTGCAGACTGTGTGCTATGGATATATTTTGTCAAGCTCCTCTTTTTTCTCTTCTCTGAAATGTTCAGAAAACTTACTTTTTCATTGTTCACTAAACGCTTGTATGAATATATTCTTTATAGGATTCAAAGAAGAGGGGAGGAATGTAACAGTTTGTATTCTGCCACTAGCAAATTCAGAAACCCAAGATAAATTAAGTTAGGAAAGAGAGAAATAGGAAGAGTGATGGAAAAAGTAAGTTGGCTTATAAAACAGGGAAGTCCAGGGATGAATCTGGATTTAGAGATGGTAATGTTGTTTTCTCTCTCATTTTTCTTCCTGTCTCGTTTCTTTCCACACTTTGCCCCATTTCTCTCTCTTTCCATGTCTATCTCTGCTTTTCTGTTCATTTATCTCATTCTTTTTATTTTCACTAAAGACAGGCTTTCTCCATGCAGCTAGGGCTGGCACCCACTGGCAGCCCCAGATCTGCTTTTTTCCAGCCCAGCAGTCTCAACAGAAAAGCAATTGGCTCCTCACTTTCTATCTGGAAGAAGCCTCTGTTCCTGCTGAATCATAAACCCATTCCTGGTTCAATCAGTAAACCAAGCATATAATTGAACCAGAAGTGGCCAAGTCTGGGTTACTTGTCCACCCCATGGACAGACAGTATGATTGGCAGCCCTATCCAGACTATATGAAGTTAGGAGTTTCCCAAAGGAAATGGAGTGCTGCCACCAAATGTGCTGAGTAGGCAAAAAAAGATAAGGAAACTAACTAACTAACTAACTAACTAAATAAATAAATAAATAAATAAAAAGACAGAAAGAAAAAAAAGAAAAAGCCTACTCAATTTACTACACTGTTATGCTTTCCATCTTTAAACTAAGATATCTAGTTCCATTTTAGGTTAAATCACTAGTGCAGAACCGAACAATTCATACTCAAACCAATGCCAAAGTATTGACTGAAAGGTGTGGAGAAATGGAAATTGACCAACAAAGATTTATGAGAATACCATTTCTGAGTCAAAGGAAAATTGTGAAACAACTGAGTTTATTCTGTTAGCCTCTGCAGAAATGCCCAGTTTATAACAAAATAGATTTATAGAAATAGGAGTAAAAGTTTGTTCAGTCCTGATTGTGTGGTTCAGTTGGTTGAAGTGCCATCTGGTAGAACAAAAGGTTGCAGATTCAATTCCAACCAGGGCACATACCTAGATTGTGGGTTAGATCCCCAGGCAAAGTGCTTATGGAAGGCAAACAATCTACGTTTCTCTCTCATCTCTTCTCTCTCTCTCTCTCTCTCTCTCTCTCTCTCTCTCTCTCTCTCTCTCTGTCTCTCTCTCTCTCCCTCTTCCCTTTCTCTCACCCTTACTCTCTCTACAATTAATAAAATCATATGCTGTGGTGAGAATTTTTTAAAAAGTTTGTTCATATTTAAGGAACTACCAAATTCAAATTGCAATACAAAAAGAGGTTCCCATATTTTATCTGACCAACAGTACATAAAAGTGCCTATTCCCCACACCTTCGTTATTAATCATCTGGATAGTGCAAATTAAAATCACAGTCAGATGCTAGTATATATCTATTAGAACATATAAAATGGAAAGGCTGACCATATTAAGTGTTGGTGAGGCTGTGGGGAAACTGAAATTCTGATATATTGGTGATGGGAATGTAAAATGGTTCAGTCACTTTAGAAAAGATTTTAACAACTCTTAAAATGTTAAATATACACTATTCCACTTGGAGGAATTTACTTAAGAGTAAAATCTGTATGTCCACACAAAGTTCATACACAAAGGTTCATAGCAGCTTTAAGTTGAAAGTTGAGAGAGAAAACTTGTTAGATATTAAATTCAGACAGACCTTGACTTGAAACTCAGCTCATCTTGAGCAAGTCACTTACTCTCTTTAAGCTCAAGCTCATTCATAAAATGAGGACAATAATACAGTGGGGTGGTTGTGAAGATTAAATTGGATTAAATTAAATATCATGGGGTGGTTGTGAGGATTAAATTGGATCATGTATAAAGGCCAAGCACAATACCTTACATATAACATGCATACAATAAATATTATCATTATGATTAATTGTGCCTAGCACCTGATACATTCAATAAATATTAGTTTCTTTTCTCCTTGTTGCCATGGTTCCTCACATCAAATCATTTTCCATGTTCATGTTTTATCACTAATTTATATTCTAAAGTCAAATCAGCTCAGGGCAAAGAAGTAGTTTAGGATCAATGTTAAAAACATCATCATTTCTCTAAAATAGTTTGACATGAAAGCACATACTCATTGGGGTCGGCTTTCTGCACTCTCACCAAAACATTTCTCCATTCTGGAATGCATGCAGTCAGGGGTCCAAACCGTATCTTCTGATGAGGGCTGGAAAGAGTATCCCTGAATAAAAATAATCATCTTCAAGTCCCAAGCACTAAAACAAAAGGGGAAGCCAGTGAGCTTTCTTACGATTATCTATTTATGGCAAGGATTTCTCTGAGCTTTTAGGGAGATGTGGGAGACATATCTAAGCTATGAGTTAGTATGATTGTCCACTGGAGCATTCACTGGGGAAAGGAAAGAGTAGAAGAATCTGAGGCGACGGGGGTGCAAGAAACTGGTTAAACCAGGGCCTGGACATTCTGATTAACTAAGTAGGTAGAAGTTCTGGGTCACAGGTGGAGATGACAGAGGTGGAACTGCTGTGAGATAAGAGTATGTGGAGAGAGGCGTCTAGGGTGTCATAGCCCAGAGCTAAGACAGAGAACAGGTACTGTCAAATCCTAATTATAGAAAAGTTCAAAAGAAATTCCTGTCCAATCCTGTGAAAAGAGATTGGAAGTGGGTGGAGATGAGAACTGAGTTTAAGAGAGCATGGAGTATAGCCACAGTAGGTGATGTTGTGTCACATCATCCTTGTTTCTCAATAATGTGTACTAGTATTTTGAGAATCCCAAATGCACAAAATCATAGATTGATCCAGGTCAACCATCAACATCAACTGCAAGGCCAATCGCTTCAGAAAGAAGACAATGCTCTGCGTTTGGTGGAATCAGGAAGGTCTTGTGTATTATGAGCTTCTAAAACTAGATGAAACTGTTAATACTGATTGCTACTGACAACAAATAACCAATTTGGACCACGCTTTGATCATGAAATTACCAGAATGGGCCAAAGACACAGCAAAATAATTCTGCTTCATGATAATGCACTATCACACACTTCAAAACCAGTTAAAGACATGTCAAAAGATCTTGCTTGGGAAGTATTAATCCACCCGCTGTATTCACTAGACCTTGCTCCTTCAGATTACCATGTGTTCTTATCAATGGCATATAAATTTTGTGAGCAGCACTTCCAAACATACAAAGAAGTGGAAAGTTGGGTCTCTAAATGGTTTGCCTCAAAACAAGAAAATTTCTATTGGGACAGTACTCACAAATTACCTGAAAGATGGGGAAATGTGTAGCTAACAATAGACATTACTTTGAATAAAACACTTCTGATGTTTCTCTTGAAATTTTTGTGTTTTCTTTGATTATAAAATCTGCCATTATTAACTGATAAACCTAGTATTCATTACCTATTTTGCAGTCCTATTGTACATTATTGACTGACTATTGCTTCCTAATTTACTAAAATCTTACTCTTCATTTCTCCTATATGCTGCTTGGGAAGGTCTCTGAAAACAGGATGGATAGCCATTTGGGACAAGGGTTCAGTACATGGTCCGTTTCCTAGGCTAGGTAGTTCCAGGTAACAGGACCATAACTTTTTTACACACCTTCCTCCTAATTTTAATTTTTGAAACCATGAAGCTGACCTTACCTCAAATTACTAACTACTGGGCAATTATTTAAATTTATAGAAAGAGTTGGAAATTTTATTTTGTTTCTCATTTCATTGTGATTACATATGAGACCATCATTTCAGACCTTACTATTGAGCTTTAGAAACATTACACTAGCCTTGAAAAATGAGACGATGAGTTAGTTTCCAAGTTTTCTCTAGTGTCTTGGGTTTGAGGCACCAAACTCTAGCTAGGAACTAGTACACCAGATAGGAATCTCTAAAGGGAAGAGGGTTAAACAGACACCGGTACTAAATAATAGAGTTTTAGCAAAGTTTCTTCGGAGTGAGGCTCTTAAACTTTCTCACTGACCTGTACCATGCATTTTCACCAGTTAGGATGGCATTCATGACCTAAAGCAGACCTGAGATCCTGATTTTTGAACAGTTTGGCCAGAGATAGTCAGTGCCTTTCCTCTGTGGAACAGACTTGTTACAATATCTTCTGTAGACCCCCATTGACTCAGGCTGGAGTGGCAACATCAGCTTTGAATTTCTGCTATTGCAGAAAAGCCTTGTTTGATATCTGACTAGGCTTCAGAACAGTTTATCCTCTAAAAGGCTATTTAGTTGAAGATCCAGTTGTGAGGAAGGCTGTAAATATGCAGACCCAATCCAAGATGCTCCCAAGTAAAGGTATGAGGTACACCAATTCCCTGAAGACTTTGAGGACAGAACAGAAAGAAAATACCAAGTCTATAAGTGGTCATAAGATTTATGGCCTGCTGTATTTGCACTGGGTTCAAGAACTCATCCCTGTCCATATGCAAGATAAGTCCTATGGTTAATTATCATATGAAGGGGTGTTGCTATTGGACCAAAAACAAACCTGCAGATAACCTGGCTCAGAGTCTCACCACTTCCAGGCTAACTGCCCAGGAGCAAGCTGTTCATCCCTCAGAGTTCAACCCAGGTTGGTAAAAAACACCTGTTCTGTTTCCCTACACCAACTGAGGTAAGTTAAATCCTGTTGAAGACTCCATTGATGTTGAGATAGAATAAAAGAAAAATGACCACAGAGACTATACCATATAGTATATTTGTTTAATCTCTTTTTTGTCCTCTCCTCTGCATCCCAAAGCTGCTGTTCAAAGTCCAGCATGGCCTCTCTTCTGGACTCCTGCTGCCACATCGGTTTCTTTTCCTGTGTCTTTCTGCTCCCCTCATAATACTCTCCACGCCATTCTGATCTCTGTTTAAAATCATCAAAGCTCTCAAGGAATTGCCTTTCTAGATTCATCTCCAGCCTTGTCTACCCTTTGCCTTAATGGCAGACATACGAAGATTATGAGGTTCAGGAGGTTATCTCCTTCATTGTATTTGTCACAACTATGGTAATTGAGGAGTACACAGCACCTCAGTCAGAAATAGCTGTGGATTCTATCTCCTTTGTTCACTGTCATAGTCAGCCTGGCCCTGGCTCCCTGTCCTGGCCCAGAGCCTGGCAGAACCAGCCATGCAAAGGGTAATTTGCAGAAGGAGGGAAGACCCTTTTTCAATTTTATCTGGAGGCCTAGAATTTTTTAAAGTACCATTTTGGTTTTAAGAATATGCAGTTTCTTGGGAGAATTAAGTGAACCAAGATTTCTTAAATGTAGACTAAAGGGAGCCTATTTATTATTTTTACCACTAAGTGAAAATTGTGCCAATCTTATTTTCTTGGTTACTGGAAATGTCTTTCTAATAAAACACATTTTTTTTCTGAATTTTTTTCTAACAGGATATGTCCCATAGGGTTAGAGTATTGTTAATTAAAACAATAAGATACACAATGAAAAATCACAAAAAATTTTAGATCAGGAAATGCTTAAATGTTTCCAAAAAAATGTTTATCAGGAAATGTTATTCAAAAATCCAAACATTTCCTGCCTGATTATTATTCCACAAAGAAAAAACATGTGATGCACTTTTTGGGTCTTGTAAAAAAAGAAATTCTATGATGGAATACATTTATTTATTTATTTTAAAGAAGCCATTATAAGCAACATGAGATAAATGGGAATTGCCCAGGATCATATGGCTTTTAAAAGTTTAGCCCTAATCGGTTTGGCTCAGTGGATAGAGCATTGGCTTGCAGACTGAAAGGACCCAGGTTCGATTCCAGTCTAAGGCATGTACTTTGGTTGTGGGCACATCTCCAGTAGGTGTGCAGGAAGCAGCTGATAGATGTTTCTCTCTCATCAATGTTTCTAACTCGCTACCCTTCTCCCTTTCTTTTCACAAAAAATCAATAAAATATATATTTTTTAAAAGTTTATTATTCACATAAATATTTGATCTTTACATCTTATAGAAAAAAATACGGGAAATAAAGTAGAAATTCACCAATATCTCACCACTCAGAGATGTCCACTCTTAATATTTAAGTGAACATAATTCTAGACAGGTATCTGTGTAAATATATGCCCTTATGTACAACTTTATGTAAGTGGTTTATGATAGGTACTATATCAGCAACATAGCATAGATTAATTTTCCTCCAATAAATTAGACCCGTAGTATTACTTACTGTTCATAATTGTGCATCATATGTTTCCAGTGGGATATTCCAAGTTCCAGCAGCAGCTTTCCGAACATCAAATCCTCATGTGACAATGTAAAAAGAAACTAAAAGGGAAGAGGGGAAGAGAGGGCAACTGAGTGGGTGGAGGGGTCTTATTATTTTTTAATACTTTTTAATTTTTCAAATAGAAAGGGAGAGGGAGAGAGAGATAGAAACATCAATGATGAGAGAGAATCATTGTTTGCTGTCTCCTGCATGTCCCTATTGGGGATCAAGTCCATAACCCAGGCATGTGCCCTGCCCAGGAATCAGACTTTGACTTCCTGAGCTACACCAGCTGGGCTGGAGGGGTCTTTCTTAGGCTCCTTTTAGTGACTTTCTTGCATGTGTCTACAGCCAGGATGTAACATGTCCACCCCAGAGGATGCCAGGTGGTGTCTGCAGAATTATACTAGAACACTCCATTCTCCCAGCCCCTATGGGATTTAAGGAGGGCTAATACTCCCATGAAGTTATCCTTAGATGTAGAGTCAGAAAATTGTTCTCTTTTAGTGTGACCTAGTTGTATTTCCAAACTGTGACCTGCAGAAACAGAGATCATAATAGCAATGACATTATCTGGGATAACATTTGAAAAAGAAATTGTAAATGATAAAATAACAGACAAAAAAAATAGAAACACAAAAAAGAAATGTCTGTCTGATATAGAGGCCATCTCTTTTCTTATGACCAAGAAATGTGTTGTTTAGTGGCCTTTTTTCCTCCTCCCCTTCTCCCTCCTTCTTCTCTCCCCCTACCTCTCCTCCATCTCTTCTTCTTTTTATTCCTCTTCCTCCTCCCATTTTCCTCCTTCTCTTTCTCCTCCTTCTCTTTCTCCTTCTATCTTTCCTCCTCTTTCTCTTCTCTGGAACTGCTCCCTTCAGTCAGACTCAACCTCTAGCTTCTGTACAGTCAACTTTCCCACAATTTGGTCAGCCAATTGAACCCAAGTCTTTGCTTTTTCTTAGCATTTGCAGTATACTATTATCTGAAATGTTGAAAACTTCAAAATGTAATACAAATCACCAATTTCATAAAGTCTTGAGGAATTTAAGTTAGAAAACTAATCTGTTTCACAAAGTCATTACTCAATAAGTGGCACACCAGGGCAGCTAAGTACAGTTGTCTTTCATTAATTAATTTTATTTAATCTGTAACAAGGTGACCTACGGAGAAACTTATTTGTACTTAATTTTTGCTGCTGAAGATTCAACAAGGAGGAAAGAAAAGATGCCTTTCCCCTGAAGTATAACTAGACTTTTCTAAATTCTCAAGAAAAAAAAAATCAATAGAAGGCAAGGCATTTCTGCTTGACTGTCTGTAAAGAAAAAAGCAAGATTAATTCTCTCTGCTTTGGAGAATTAAAAAGGAAAGATAGTCCCATTGGCTGGGCCCAATGTGGAATGGAAAAAGAACAAGGGCTCCAAGTTATGCTAGAGTAGAGCCATGAATCTATTTCAGTAAAGTGGCAGAACATTGAGGGGAAATGGCCCCAGGAGTGGCTGGAGAAGCTGAACACTAAAAATTGTATCTTGAGAATAAATGACATCACCAAGGGAGAGAGAATCGAGAAATCCAAGAACTGAACTCTGGGCATGCCAGGGACTGGAGATGTGGGGGATGAGAGGAGATCAACCAGTGGAGCTGCCAATTAGGTGGAAGACCAGAGAGAGGGGTCTCCTAAAAGTGAATGCTTCAAGATAGCTGGTGTGAACAACTGTTTCAAATACTGCTGAGTATTGGAGTGAGATAACTGAGAAATAACCCCTGATTTTGCAATATGGAGATTGGTGGTGACTTTTCCATGAGCAGTTTCAGTGGAGAGGTGGGGGCAGAAGACTGACTGGAGTAGATTCAAGAATGAATAGGTGGAAGGGAGGAGGATACAGTGAGTATAAATGGCTCCAGGAATTTTGGAAGAAAGCAGAGAAATAGGGTGGTAGTTGGAGGGGAATGGGTTGTTAGGACATTGTTTTATTTTAAGCTTAGAAATTCCACTTTATTTTTAAAAAATTATCTTTATTGTTGAAAGTATTACAGATGTCACCTTTTCACCTCAGTGATTCCACATCTCCATCCCCACCTCCCACCCCCCCCCCCGGCCTTCACTGTACTATTATCTGTATCCTTAGGTTATGCACATATGTATTGATTGATCTCTTCCCAACCCCTCCCCCACTTCTCTCTGAGATTCATCAGTCTGTCCCATGCTTCTATATCTCTGGACCTATCTAGTTCATTGGTTTATTTTGTTCATTAGATTCCACATATGAATGAAATATTGTGATAATGTTTTCCTCTGACTGGTTTATTTCACTTAGCATAAAATTCTCCAGGTCCCTCCATGTTGTCTCAAAAGGTAAGAGATACTTCATTTTAAAAGAAGTTCTTATTTTTTTTAATGAAATATTTATTATTCAGATTATTACATTTGTTTCTCTTTTTTCCCCTCCATAGCTCCCCTCCACCCAGCTCCCACCCCTCCCTCTGCCCTTAGTTCCCTCCCATTGACCTCATCCATAGGTGTATGATTTTTGTCCAGTCTCTCCCTGAATACCCCTCACCTCTTTCCCCCTGAGAATTATCAGTCCACTCTCTTTCTGTTCTCCTGATTCTATTATATTCACCAGTTTATTCTGTTGATCAAATTTTTAATTCACTTAATTTTTAGATTCACTTGTTGATAGATATGTATTTGTTCATAATTTTTTGGCTTTTACCTTTTTCTTCTTCCTCTTCTAAAAGAGTACCCTTCAGCATTTCATATAACACTGGTTTGGAGTTGATGAACTCCTTTAGTTTTT
>PVJN01047383.1:0-16031 GCA_004026805.1 Lasiurus borealis
ATATTCTAAGAGATTTATATTTAATGGTTCATGTTTAATACATTTAATAAATATATTCAGGTTTAATAAAATAGCATACTTTTGTGATTGAGTTCTTTGGTTCATTTATTATTTGATTCATTATGTTGAAGCCAAAACATATTCACTGAGCATCATCATGATAGGACTTTGGCAACTCTATGGCCATGATGGCGAAAATGAGATATTTCGGGGGGGGGACTAGCAATCTGAATCTAGTCACTCACTCTTTTTTTTTATTAATATATTTTATTGATTTTTTACAGAGAGGAAGGGAGAGAGATAGAAAGTCAGAAACATCGATGAGAGAGAGACATCGATCAGCCGCCTCCTGCACGCCCCACAGTGGAGATGTGCCCGCAAGCAAGGTACATGCCCCCGACCAGAATCGAACCAGGGACCTTTCAGTCCGCAGGCTGACGATCTATCCACTGAGCCAAACCGGTCTTGGCAAGTCACTCACTCTTTAATTATCGGTCCTGCAAGACCTGTTTACCCAAAATACTACTCCCATTTTAGAGAGGCCATAAACCATCGCTAGACAGAGTTATCCGTGCTGGCTCCAGGCCAGGCCTTGAGATGTGGTCCCACTGCCCCCATTCCAGAACATGGGGCTTTTTGCAAAGCCCACGAAAGGTCCAGAAGTATAATCCATATTTAGGGGACAAAGAAACCAAAGGGGTATAAAGAAAAAGCTTCCTTCATATTGGGGGGCTCAGGATCTGGAGAGAAACAGACTCCCCTGAGTCACTGTACTGGTATATGTGAAATGTCTGGAAATATGCCGAAATCAGTTTGGCTCAGTGGATAGAGCATCGGCCTGCGGACTGAAAGGTCCCAGGTTCGATTCCTATCAAGAGCATGTACCTTGGTTGTGGGCACATCCTAGTAGGGGGAGTGCAGAAGGCAGCTGATCAATGTTTCTCTCTCATCGATGTTTCTAACTCTCTATCCCTCTCCCTTTCTCTCTGTAAAAAAATCAATAAAACATTTTTTTTTAAAAAAGAAATGTCTGGAAATAAACGGGGTTATCCTGTGCCTCCGGTACTCTTGCGTTTTTGGTTGCCTGGTAAATTCAGTAACAAATATAGATTTGAAGGGACTGTTAAAGAAAGAGAAAATAGAAAAATATAGGGGAAGATTTCCACCCACAGGCATTGTGATAGTTAATTTGATATATCATCTTGGATAGGCTACACTATCCAACTGTTTGATCAAATAATAATTTAGATCAGGGTGGAGGACCTTTTTTCTGTTAAGATTATTTGGATATTTATGGCATCATTCCAGAGCTGTACAAAATTATTAACTTAAAAATTAGCCCAAAATATTTGGTAAAATATTTAATTAATACAGCCCTAAGTCCTTGGCAGAGCCAGACCAAATGATTTGTGGGTGGGCCTTATACTGCCAACAGGCAGAACATTCCTCACCCCTGGTCTAGATGGTGCTGTAAAGGTATTTGTTTTTTTCATGTGGTTAATATTTACAATCAACTGACTTTAAGTAATAAGTCTTATCACAGTAGTTGGAGGCCTTATGAGCAAAAATCAAGTCACCTGAAGAAGATGGAATTCTGCCCTAAGACTGTAAGATGGGAATCCTAACTCAGTTTCTAGCTTGTCAGCCTGACCTACAAATTTCAAATTCAAGTCTGCAACACCAACCCTTGTCTGAGTTTCTAACAAATCTCCCTATAGATTCAGCACTTGCCAACCTCACAATCACATAAGCTAATTTCTTCTGGAGAACTTGACTGCCACAAGTAGATATTTCCATCATCTATTTTTATCCCAATCCCCAAAGTTAGGTAATCGCCAAGACAATGTAAACATACATATGTACTGTACACTTCTATCTTTACCTCCACATAGAATATGATACAAACCCCATCTTTAAAATTTTATGGCATAATCCTAATATATAAAAACCCTGGGTCTTAATGATCAGTAATGACCAAAGCTGGACCAACCAGAAGTCAGTCTGGCAGTCAGCACTGAGTTGCAGAAGCAACCCTGCACTGACTGCTTCCGCTGCAGGCGTGGTGCCCCAGCACTGACTGCTGAGGGGGCTGTGAATCAGGGCCAGGGAGGCCTGAAGAGAGAAGCAGAGATTAATCCATTGCCTCTGAGGCAGCTTTTGATCAGGGCTTGCCTCTCTCTCTCCCAGTCTTGCCAGCAGCCCTGGCTCCATTTCTCTCCAGGCCTCCATGGGGGCTGCTGATCAGCCCTGCCTTTCTGGTCAGGCCCTGTGGATAGGCTCAGAAACGCTTACTGGAATAGGAACTGACTAATCAGAACCAAATCTGGGTGTTGTGGGGAGCCAATAGCTGCCTAGGAGGCAGAGCTTTTGATGCTGCCAGGCATAGAAACAGACCAATCAGAAACAAATTGGCCAGCAGAGGAAGGCAGTTGGGGGCAAAATCAGGCCTACAGGGGAGGGCAGTTGGGAGAGAGATCAGATTGGCAGGGGAGGGCAGTTAGGGGCAATCAGGCAGGCAGGGCAGGGCAGTTAAGGGTGATCAGGTTGGCAGGCAGAAGTAGTTAGGGGGAATCAGGCAGACAGGCAGACAGGTGAGCAATTAGGAGCCAGCAGTCTCAGATTGTGAGAGGAATGTCCAACTGCTGGTTTAGGCACAATTAAAGCAGCAGTCAGACATCCCCCAATTGGAGAGGGTGCAGGCTGGGCTGAGGGAACCCTCCCTCTATGCATGAATTTCATGCACTGGGCCTTTAGTATTGTAATAATAGATTTAGAAGTAGGCATCTTATTCTACACTGTGAATTATTTATGTGCAGAGGCTGCACTATTCATTATTTCAGTTATTCATTATTATATTTTCCAAGGCTAGAAATTATCACTTAACAAAGGCTCAATAAATGTCTGCCAAGTGTTAGATGAGCAAAATTAGCACCTAACTATATCAGCTGGTATGTGGTAGAGGATATGGGAGTAAGGAGGGATGGCAGTAGAGTAAGGAGGAAAAAAAATGAAAGAGTGAGGAAGGGAGTGAAGAGGAAGGAAGGGAGGAAGGAAGAAAGGAAGGAAGGAAAGAAGGAAGGAAGGAAGGAAGGAAGGAAGGAAGGAAGGAAGGAAGGAAGGAAGGAAGGAAGGAAGGGAGGGAGGGAGGGAGGAAGGAAGGAAGGAAGGAAGGAAGGAAGCAAGGAAGGAAGGAAGGAAGAGAGGGAGGGAGGGAAAAGAGGTAGTCTCCCTGAAGCTAGCACTCCACATGAGATGGTATTCAGCCAGCTTTCCCAAGCTCCCAGCACAGTCTTAATCACCTCTCTCACAGCGACTTTGATAGCTCTGGCTAAGGAACTTGATACCTGCAAGCAATTAACTTTAATAAGCCAGCAGGTGTTTCCCTTAAAAGAATGCTGACGAGCCAATTTGCTGACAGCAACTCTAGATTCTCTGGTTACTCAGCCATGGCTTCTACCTTTGCCCTTATGAACTCAGTCTGTGGTTGTAAGTAATGAATGAAAAGGTAGCCAGAGTGTGGTTCTTTAAACAGTGAGGCTTGCAATCAGCATTAAGGCATGGCAGTACATTGCAAATAATTCCAAAAAGTCTTTTCAAGTTACAAATAAAAGCAAAACCCAACAAGTGGCAATAGCTCACATTGTCATAGCACTTCATAAGTTTCTGTAATGTTTGTTAAATAGAAGGATATGGAAGTGCTTTGACCTGCATTGGCCTCCCCTCTCTTCCTTCCTTCATTCCATTACCTAAAGCAGAATCTTGCAGTGACTCTAAAGTGATTCTAAACTCCTCCTTCTCCCATATAAATAATTCCTAAATGCTATTAACTTTTTTTTTCTTATGCCTTTTAAATGCAGTAGAAGCCTAATATCCTAATGTATCTCCCTGGTGTTAGTTTCAGGCATCACCCATCCCACATCACTTGCTTGTGTCCTCCTTCCAAAATGTAAATACTATTTCATTTCCATGTTCCCAATTTTCAGTAGTTTCCCACTGCTAATGGAAAATGTGGAGTCAAATCTTACTTAAGAGTTCAGCTTGTACAGGTTATAATCACATTTTACTGAAACTAAACAGTGGGATATGCCTTAATTGTCCAATAAATACGGTACATTGCCCATTATATATGAAATCCTGTGTAGTAACACATGTGTTTGTGTATGTAATTACTTAAAGTCTATAATAAAGACAATGTAAACTTGATCTCTCTTGTGAAGCTGCAGCTGAGCAGACTTTAGTGCTCGCCACAGCCGATCAAAAGCCCAAGGAAGGAGTCAAGACTGAGAACAACGATCATATAAATTTGAAGGTGGTGGGGCAGGATGGTCTTGTGTGCATTTTAAGATTAAGAGGCGCACACCACTTAGTAAAGGAATGAAAGCCTCTTGTGAACGACACGGTTTGACAATGAGGCGGATCAGATTCCACTTAGACAGGCAGCTAATCAATGAACAGACACACCGCACATTGGACATAGAAGATGAAGATACAACTGGTGTGTTCCAGCAGCAGACAGGAAGGGGCTACTTAAAGGGACCTGCCACTTTACTCAGAACTCTGTGCTTCCAGACCAAGAAGAAATTCTCAGTCAGAAAACTGCAATTTTGTTGCACTACATCCTGATCACTACTGTATCTTCCCCTTCCCCATTCCTTTACTGTACATAAAGAAACTGATATGTATGCATTTGCATTTTTAAACTAAATGGTCAATGGTATGTTTTGATGGACATCACATGGAGATGGGATGGAGAAAAATACTGGTTTTATAAAAATACCCCATTTCTCCATTAGTGGCATGCTCATTCAGCTCTCATCTTACATTCTATTAAGTTATTTTGCTCTCACTGGTGTGCTTTTTGTTTGGTTATTTTTTAATCCTCACCTGAGGATACTTTTCCATTGATTTTTAGAGAGAGGGGGAGAGAGAGGGACAGACAGAGAGAAATATCGATGTGAAAGAAACACATTGATTGCTGCCTCCTGCACACACCCCAACCATGACCCAGGCTGGGGAGGAACCTGCAACCAAGGTACATGCCCTTGACTGAAATCAAACCCAGGACCCTTCAGTCCACAGGCTCTATCCACTGAGCCAAACCAGCTAGGGCTGCTCTCACGGTTAAATAAAGACAAAACAACATAAAAATCCTCACTACCTTGTTTGATTGGAGAATTTTAATATGTTTTTCATTTATCATTATAAAACCAAGGGCAATTTTAAAACATTTTTGTACAAAGCTGTACATATAAAGCAATCTGTCCTTAAGTAGAGATAAACTACTCTAAAAGAAATGAATCCTAGATAGTTTTCCCTTCAAATCAAATGTCCCATTGTTTAAATAAACAACTTTTTTGAAATGAAAAAAAATAATAAACTACATGAGAGAAGAGATTTTCATTTTGTTCACTAATGTACTTCCAAGGGTCTAAAATAGGGCTTGCCCCATAGCAGGCAGGCAGTCAATACATAGCTGTTAAATTAATAGAAAAAAAATCATGTTAAGTAATACCATTTAAATCTAACACATGGAACACTGAAATAATAAAAAATCAGTCTGTGTATGATAATATACCAGTAAAGTTGCATTTCTTTCTATACACACCTATAGAGTTCCACGATCCGTGCTACCAGCCCTATTGGAAGCTTTAGTGTACCAAATCACTCAGAGTTCTCCGGGTACACCGTGCTCTCACCTACAACTGTTTGCTTGCACCCTGACCTCTCCAGTTAATATAGGTGTCTTGTACACTTGAGGAATATACTTTTCTTCCTATTTACGTACTCCTAAACATTTTAAATGAATTGCATTTTCATTGTTTTCTTGCAGGTCTGCCTTTTTGGTCAGATTCTAAGATCCTTCATTGTAAAATCTATGCCTCTTTATTAGTTGTTTCTGTAGGGCAGTGCCTGGGGTGTTGATAGATATATAGGGAGCATTTGACTTGCATTAAGTGTATATCCGTCTATTGATCTCTGTATCTGTTGTGCTTAGCATGAACCTTTCTTGATGCTGGCTGTTCCTTCCAGCTCCATTATAGCCAGATATCTTACCTTAGACAAGTCACGTAAACTTCCTGAACTTAGGTTATCATCTGATCCTGCTTGTTCTGCTCTTCAGAAGCCAAAGATATTCAAATTATTTGAATATATTAATGAGCAAACCATTCTGTACCAAAGTCAGACTGCAGTAAGCACTCTTTGGTCAGGTATTCAGGTCCCTGTGAAGCAGCCTCAGCACCCAGGACATCCTTGCAAACACTCCAGAAAAGATTATTTGCCCAGAAATCGCGGAGACCAGGGTAGCTAGCACTCAGTGACCTTGGAGACTATCTGCCTGCCGCAGCATTGCCCGGTGATGCTCTTATGTGGTTTCTGGGCAAACAACTGTGGTGAGGAGAGGTCAGGTTTTAAGACTTTTTCCTGTGCAAATGTATCCCTCCCCAGGGCTTTCCTGACATGACAGAGACTTTGCTGTGGGAGAGGAGAAACATGTTCTTTGGCCTTGAGCACTAGTGTAATTAGATCTTAATCTTTAGATGTCCGCATTTTAACTCACACCCCAGGTAGAAATGTAAGCTCCAGCATTTAGAAAGCTTTCTCACAATGAAGGCCAAAGGAGCAGGTGAGAGGAGAAGGGGAGAGGAGAAAAGAATAAAGTTCCCTGGTGGTAAAGTAGGGATAGTATAATTTAACACGATTTTTTTTTCTATTAATTTAAGAACTTTTTTTTTTTTGCCATTAAAAAAAAGGGGGGGGGCTAGCTGGTTTGGCTCAGTAAATAGAGTGCTGGCCCTCAGACTGAAGGGTCCTGAGTTCAAGTCCCATCAAGGGATTGTACTTCAGTTTCACTCTCCACCCCGGATCATCTCCAACCAATCCATGTGTGTCTCTCATATTGATGTCTTTCTCTCCCTCTCTGTCTCTCCCCAAATCTTCTACTCTCTTTAAAACACAATGGGAAAGATATTCTTGGGTGGGGATTAATGAAAAAAAGGAGGGGGAAAAGAGAGCTCCTTACCATTAGGATTTTTTGAAGATAGAGATAAATTGAGGGGCTATTCTAAAAGTGAGGCAGTGAGGCTAGTGATCTCCTGTGCCCCCCTCCCTCCATATGAGGTTGGCTTCCATGGCCTGTTTATAAACTGCTGGAGAGCAAAGCCAAACTGCAGTTTAGGAAGAAAAGGACAGACCATCCTCACACCTGCAGCAAGATGACAGGGCTGCTGCTGTGCAGGCTGGGCTGACCTCCAGGGCAAACTGTGCGGCAGGCTGCCTTCCCCAGGACAGGCATTCAGACGTGGCCATCCTCACCCCCAGCTGACCGAGGGAAACTGAAGGCAGGAACAGCACATTTCCTGGAAGGTGACTGAGGCACTTGGGTAATAGGTTAGACAGTTTGATTTACAAAAAGTGATATATCTTTAGAGCAATGGTTTTTAAGGTGTGCAATTGCATAATCCAGAGGTTATGCAAGATGACCCATAAGGATATGGAAGAAAATAATTAAACATATTTATATTTTCTTCCCATTAAAAACAAAGTTTTTTTTCTGTGTATGTTTTAAGATATATATGACTTTGTACACTTATATGATTTATAAAGAAAAGCACCTGTATTAGGGATTTATTCTCAATGGCATTTTTGTAGGAATGGATAATTTTACAAGTTTGGAAACCACTGTCATAAAGAAGGATCATGAGTCCTTATCTGATGCTCTTCTGAGAAAGCTGAGATATCTGTTCAAATTCAGGAAGGATCGAGAAGTTTTCTCCACCGGGATGTCTGGTAAGAATGATAAATATCTTAGATTGCTAGTGTAGAAATAAGAAAATAAAGCCAGAAGAGAACAAGGCAGGCTGCACGCACCTGTGTTCGCCCTTTCCAGAGACTCTCTATCCAAATGTGTGGTCCTAAAAGTTCTGACAGCAGCAGTGAACTCCTGAGGGCACTTTTCTAGCTCTATCTTGTTCGAAGTCTTTACTCATAAGCACAATTGTGAACTTGAAAGGAATTTTAAGTGTCTGGAGAGCAGTAAGGGATGGCGATGAGACTATGAAAACAGAAGGTGAAGGCAGCAAGAGGCCTCTTCATCACTCTTGCTAACAGTAATGGCAACCAAGGACATAATTACCACTTACTGAATCCCTAGTAAGTTCTGGCACTTTGCTAGCCACTTTTTCAGCAATACCATCTATTTTTACAATGACACTCCCATTTTACAAATAAAACAAAAAGTTCCAAGACAAGGAATATTGTAACAGGTACACTTTACCCCAAAGCCACTATTCTCCAGACGATGCCATGCTGTCTCAGGAGCACGGTCTTCAGGGACATCAGGAAACAGTGGGAGCAGACACATGCTGTAGAACTTCAGGACATTATAATCTGATAGGTTATGCTTATCAGCTGTTTATTTTTTCTTTTCATTAAAATCCTAAACTGTGGCAAATGTCTTTGTCAACAGGAAATTGATGGAGGCTTCCTAGCCATCAAGTAGAAAGACTAGATTTCCCCTCAATTTTGAGTATCTATGTATACCAACATATATAAAAGCATAATATGCAAATGACCAGACCATGGAACAATCAGTTGGCTATGATGCACACTGACTACCGGCAGGCAGACGCTTAATGCAGGAGCTGCCCCAGCCTACCAGCCCCCATGTGATAGGGGCCTGCTGGCCAACCTCTTGGTCTTTCTGCCTGGCCAGCAGGCTCCAATTGCCCCATGGGGAACAGAGACCCGGGGGTGGGTGGTGGTATACATGGATGGCATGTGGGCCCCAAAAGCCTCACTGGTTGTCCCCCACACAGAGGGCAACCAGCAGTGGTGGCTGTGGCAGCAGGGGGTAGGCCTGACTGCTGGCAGCCAGGGAAGGTCAGCCCTGATTACAGGCCAGGCCTAGGGATTCTACCCATGCGTGAATTTCCTGCACCAGGCCTCTAATAATTTGCACATTAAGAAAAGTGTGACACCTCCTGGGAAAGTCAGGTCCTATAGCTAAAAGTAATTTTCTCCATTACAAAGGAAAGCCAAGATCATCTTATCCATCCCCCCCAAACACCCACACATCTTCAATATTTTCAAGTGTACTCCCACCTGTATCGCCCTTTCCAGAGACTCTCCATCCAAATGTGTGGTTCTAAAAGTTCCGGCAGCAACAGTGAATTCCCGAGGGCACTTCTCTCCAGGTCTATTTTGATTTAAGCCTTTACTCATAAGCACAACTGTGAACTTGGAAGGAATTTCAAGTGTCAGGAAAGCAATAAGGGTCATATCTGTCCTGAGGGAGAAGTGTAGCCACTGAATATCTCCAGATTTGGCATCAGTGCCCCTGTTCAGGCTTGAGGGTGGTGTGACCTCAGCAAGGTCAAGGTCCCTTCTGTCCAGTCTGCTTTGATTACAGGTGATTTCTAAAGACTTTCTGCCTAACATTCTAGATTCTTTAGCCATGCCTGATTTTCATAAATTTACTTTTATTCTGCTCCTGTCTAGTAAGAAAGAAAAAAGAAAGCAGAGAGGAAGTCATAGAAATGGGCTAACCAGATTCTTACTTTATAATTATTTGTATATAAAATCAGCTGCTTTTATTTATGAAGGGTGTGAGATACATACCATGTTTAAAAAAACATACACATATTCTCATGATTTTTTTTAATTTGTTGAAGTTGTACTTTTATGACCGTTAGGCAGATGCGGATGTTGCTATTTCCACTTTTTGTTGTTGCTTAAGTTCCATACATCACACAGCCCAAAGACCCCAAGATTTTGTTCTTGGAGTCACAAAGGAAGAAAGATAACAGAGTCTGTCAAAAATAGCCTCCTGTCTGGAGCCGTTCTCGAGTTTAAGAGCTTTTGGCTTAGCTACTTACCTCAAACCTACAGGGAAAAGTTGGAGCAGCTCTTTCTACTCTCAAATGGAATATTTGTGTGTGTGTCTCTTCAGATCTACAAATCCCAGAGCCCCATGCGAACACTTCAATTTATCTTTGCAATATCAGTCCTCCCATGACACAGAAAAAAAATTAGATGAGAAGCAGACTCCATGTGGGCACATTGGCTTGTCAAGTGAACACACAGTGAGCATCTGATGTTTTTCCTCTTTCCGTTAAAAAATAATAATAAATAAAAATGCTTTGCGAGCAGATTGTTTTTTAAACTAGCAAAGCTTTTGCCTGGGCTTATCAGAACCCCCACTTCCCTCAGTCCCACCACTGCCTTCATTCCCCTTTTTAGCTCCCATCCCATCCCATCTCAGCTCTTCCCCAGTTCTACTAAGGTGACTACTGGTGAACTCCATCTGCAAGACCAGGGCCATTCAAGGCTCCTGGTTAGTCTTCACGGACAAACATCCTGACAAACTTAGTTAAAGAATCACCAGCATTTAGAATCAAGTCGTGTTTCAACTGAATCTGGGATTTACAATGCCATCAGTGAGTTTCTATGAGCCTTTAGGATGCACTATGCTGGAAGTCTGCCATACGTTGGTCCAAGTTTTAGACCACAGTGTCTATTACAGAAGGTAGTTAGTTAGTTAGATAGATATTAACAAAAGGGAAGGGAACAAACAGAACCAAGTGGATAGTTTCACAGTCCCTTCAGGCACTGAGTGGGTACGAAGTGCCAACTATGGCTTGGGTACCACCAAGCCCTGGTAACAGATGTGCAGAAAGGGTATGAGGCACAGGGAAGTTAAATAGCTTGCCCTGAATCAGCCTCAGGTGCCAAAGTGATGCAGCCCTGGTCCCTGATTACCTTCCTTGGTTTGGCAGGCCCAAGTGTGGGCCTGCTCCCCAGAATCTGGACTGACAAAACTAAGCCACTGGTCATATATGAGGCATTGGGCATGGAGTACCTGGGGCAGTAATCTATCAGCAGAGTGCTGGGAAAGTACCTTGATGAGTGTGGCAGCCTTTTCAAGGCTGCTCAAATAAATCTTGCCACTGTGGAAGAAAGGGGCCCACATACTAAACCTGCCTAGCTCAGGGAAGGACTGTGAGGCAGCCTTGCAAACTCAGAGACCTAAGTTATCATGAATGACAGTCTGAACTCAAAACTTTTTAACTTAAAGCAGTTTGTGGTGGGTACTCATTCCTAGCCTAGAATCTCCCCTGAGAAAGATTAATCTTTACCTTAACTAAGCCTGTGTATTGTCTTTTGCATGTACAATAACAATCCTTTGGAATGTCAGGGTGACTCCCCTTTTTCCAAACCCTTCAGAGCACAACCAATGCATATTGTAGGAACCAGAAATCCTCTCATTGTTATCATGATAATGATTGACTGTTACTATCCTGTACCCACCTAGGTAAAGGAAGCATGTGTCTATCATTTTACTTTTATCCATTCCCAGATAGTTCCCCCTTTGCTTTCTCTCACCTCCCTAATCTATCACCAAAGAATTTCAGGTAACCCACTTGCACAATCTCTTTGAATTGTAATGTATAAAATAAGGTGCAAAATTGCCATTCTCAGGAGCATTATTTCAATCTCTTGAGATTTTTAAAAAAATATATCTTATTGATTTTTTTACAGAGAGGAAGGGAGAGGGATAGTTAGAAACATAGATGAGAGAGAAACATAGATCAGCTGCCTCCTGCACACCCCCGACTGGGGATGTGCCCGCAACCAAGGTACATGCTCTTGATCAGAATCAAACCTGGGACCTTTCATCCGCAGGCCAACGCTGTATGCACTGAGCCAAACTGGTTTCAGCACTTCCTAGCAATTGTCTATAGTTTAGCTCACATAAACTCACAATTTTTTTCCCCAGGTGAATACTGCTATCCCTCAAATCTTCCTGAAATTACTTTCCCATGACACCATTGGAGACCTATTTCCAGACTGGTTTTCCTCTGGTAATATATCCATCTTGACCTCTGCTTCATAACCTGCCTACTGATTCTTGTTCTAGACCAAGTTTCTTTCTACAATTGGGGTCTGCACTTAACCCAGTCCTTCTGTCTAGTCCATGCCTGCTCCAAGTCCAGGGATGGAGTGGAGGAATCTGTACCCCACATCTAGATCACTGTCTAGAGGTCCTGGTACTAATAGACAGGTTTCATAAAAATGTACCATACCTCCCCCATTTATAGCCTGGAATCTTTCCATGTGTTGTCTTACCCACCCTTTGATACTACCTAGAAGAAAGTCTGTTTTACCCC
This sequence comes from Lasiurus borealis, assembly GCA_004026805.1. Taxonomy (NCBI): domain Eukaryota; kingdom Metazoa; phylum Chordata; class Mammalia; order Chiroptera; family Vespertilionidae; genus Lasiurus; species Lasiurus borealis. The sequence continues at coordinate 12,168 of PVJN01047383.1, forward strand.
TTGAACACAATGTCTCAAATTATTATGAAGGCCACACTTTGAAGCTACATTAGGATTCCTTATCCTCATACAGTAACCTATTACCCACATATTCTGAGACTGAATCCATATTCTCTGAGAAAAATTGCACTTCCCTCTATTGTACTGACAAGAGTTTTCTATGTATATTTGAATCAGTAATAAATTCTTGTTCCAGGTGCTACTTAAATTTAACTTAAGTAGGGAAGATAGGTACACATGTAATACATTAATTAAAAAATGGAAAAAATTTAACTTAAGTATATTATTATTTTTTTAAACCAGGAGTGGAATACTGAAAGCCTAATCTAGTCTATCAAAATACTTCTTTAAAAATGAATTGAATTCCTTATATATCTAAGGAGCCACAGGCTCTACCATACTCTATCACCTTGCATCTTGCTTTTTCATGGAAGGGTATTCTTACCAGCTTCTACTTTAAAGAAATTTATTTATATTTTAACCCTTTTTGAGGACTTCTAAAAGCTTCTCCTCACCCATCTTGCTACTTTCATTTTTTTCACTTTCTCTTCATGTTCTAAAATAGCCAATCAGCTGAGAACTGACCCATAAGTCAAGAGGTCTCAGTTCAATTCCCCATCAAGGCATATGCCCAGATTGCAGGCTTAATACCCTCAGGAAGCAGTGAATGGAGGTCTCTCTCTCTCTCTCTTTCATTGACTGTTCTATCTCTCTATCCTTCTCCCTTCCTCTCTCTCTCTCTAACATAAATAAAATAAAACCATATTTACCATAGCTAAGCAAATTTTTACCAGGCTCTATGTCACTCTTGGCAGAGTTGGTGAGGCACACATACTGCCCATCTATATACTTCACTAGAGAGAGCTACATCTGAAGAGGAGACCTACTGAATTCTAACCACTCACAGTCAATCCCCTTCCCTCCCCACTCCATGGTCTAAATAATTATCTCACAAACTGCTTGAGGAACCATCACAATTAATCCCATTAATCCCTCTCTGTCCTTATTTACTTTAGCCAGAAGCTCAGGACTAATAAAACTATGCAAATCTTCTAATCTGATACAGTTTCAAACCCCTCCTTAACCACTTAACAATCCTTCCAACATACCCTTTGGAAATCTTCAGCAAAATCTGGACATTTCATTCAACATCTCACTTTAAATGATTTCCCCTTAAAATAAAATAATCTACAAACCTCTCAAAGGGTGACAATTTTCTCTTCAAGACCCCTTAGCATATAGACTGGTGACCTGTAGGTGGGTGGGTTATATCCACTTCTTGTCACTTCCTGAATATTTTTCTCTCCTCCAAACCCCCAAAGCTTCTTTGAATCTGGAACCATCATATTTTATTACTTCTACCTCTTACAGTCATTTACTATGTCTTCTCCTTCTTGAAAGTGATCTTCCAAAGAGAAAGGATTGGACCTGGATTGCTCACTGGTGATTTTTCAGGCCTTAAATGAGGGTCTAACACAGATGATTAGATTAGTAAATATTCCTTGAATGAGTAAGTGAATAAAATCTATCCATTATACCTTTCTTATCTTGATCTCCTTAGTCAATACCCTTTTGTGTCAGAGGTACTAGTCCAGGCACCAAAGCTGGTAACTTGACCTTGAGCTCAGAATCCTCAAATAGGTGCTGGCCAGGATCAGGGCATTCCTTGACCCCATAGCCAGTCACTTATTATAATCAGCTACCTATTACCTTGAAATTAACTCCCTTAGTGTCTGAATTCCTGGTTCTTCTGTCTCTGTTTTTTGTTGTGTTGTTGTTTTTTTCCCCCCTACTTTGATTTCTTTACCTCAAGCTAAATGTTCTCAGTGATTTTTCCTCAGATGTTTTCTTCTCTAGCTTTTCCTTTTCTCTTTTGAGGACAGCATTAATTCCCACGAATGGAACATCAATCTATGATTTTAGACCCACCCTTTATTTTATGTTCTGATCTTTCATGCTTGGGACATATCCCACTAATGTTTCAGATTGTATATGTCTAAATTCAAGCTTACCACCTTCCTTCCTAATTTTGTTACTTCTGTATGTTTAAGTCTGATAATAAAATCACTCTACTTTTAGTCAACCATACTTGAAATTTCATACTTAATACTGTACTACCCATTTGAAAGTTGCTAGGAGAGTAGATCTTAAAAGTTCTCATCACAAGAAAAAAAGTTTTGTGACTATGTAAGATGATAAATGTTTACTAGACTTATATGGTCATCATTTTGCAATGTATACAAATATCAATCATCATGTTGTGTACCTGAAAGTAATGTAATGCTATATGCCAATTATAACTCACTTTAAAAAACAAATATTTGAACAATTGGTTAATTACTCTGTAAGTAAGATATTTGTTTCTAATAATATTACACTAGACAGTTAATGGATTTATTTTTTTCTCTAAGTGAGGAGAAATTGTGTCAATATTTGAATGATTCTTATACTGTCTATAATTAAAAATTCAAAGGTCTTGGATTCTGTTTAAATAACTAGATTTTTGGATTAATAACATAAAATGCTTTCTATTAAAATATTTTACACACACACACACACACAAAAGAAATTTCACAGTCACCTTGAATTCCTCCTTCTTCCTTTCTTTCCCCAATATCCAACAGGTTATGTAATCTTATGCTATGACCCATATGTCTCTGCTGTCAACTTCTTTCCACTCTGCAATCACTCTTAACTAGGACATTTTTTATCTCTTGATTGACTACCTTAATACCCATTCCTCTTACTGAGAGAAATTGGTTTTCCTACAGTATATCTTTGATTCTGTCATTTCCTTCCCTCAAAGACGTTCGTAATGACCCCATTACCTATAATATTCATTCCCAACTCCTGAGAAAGGGCCTCTCCTAGTTAGTTTCAATATGGTTTTCTAGAATACTTTCTCACTCATTTTTCTTACATTTATTTTATTCTTCAATTAAAGTAAGCCCTTCTATTTCTAGTTTAGGCTCATAAATTTTATCTTTTTGTACTGCTGCTCTTGTAATTTTTTTCTGTATGTTTGTTAGTTTTTAGATTTTTTTTTTAGCCAGTATCCACTCCCACCACCCTACCCAATGCCCCATCTTTCTAAATCCTACAGTCTTCTCTACAAATGGAAGCAGTAGTATTACAGCTAATACTTCAAATTATATCCTGTGCACATGCAAAGGCCTAAAAGCACTTTGCTTTATGGCCAAAGAACATGATTACAAAGGACTAAGGTGACAAAAAACATCTTAAATGTCCATTCACTGCACAGGAAAGAAGAGAGAGAGAAAGACAGAAACATCACTGAAGGGAAAGAATCACTGTTAGGCTGCCTTCCACATGCTCCATACTAGGGATTAAGCCAGTATTTGCTCTGATTGGGAATGGAACCATGACTTCCTGGTTCTTAGGTCGATGCTCAGCCACTGAAACCTGTTGGCTGGGCTTCCTTACTTATTATTTAAAAACAAACAAACAAACAAAACAAATCCCAGCAGGAACTAGAATGGTGACCTGATTGGGAATAATGGCATGCATACAATGCACTGCAACGGCTACCAGAAAACAACAGCATTAGTTAATAGCCTTTTTTTGTCTCTTAACTGCCCATTGTTAGCAATAGGTTTTGCTCTATATAGTCTGGATTCCCAGTCGCAAGGGTCTTCACTCCTATCAGAGAGAAGGGCTATAATGAGAACAAGCCAAGAAGGAAATGGTGTAGGCAATAAGCCAGAAACTAAGTTTTGTTGGAACAACCTAGTCAGGGAATCAGAGGAACAAATAATTGAAATGAGAAAAAACTAGATTTTCAGAGGCAGGAACAGTCTCATAAATCAGACTTGAGAATTTAATTTGAGGGCTTTTCTCCTCCTT
>PVJN01047384.1:0-16030 GCA_004026805.1 Lasiurus borealis
GGCCTGAGGTCTGAAAGGTCCCAGGTTGGATTCAGGTCAAGGGCATGTACCTTGGTTGCGGGCACATACCCAGTAGGGGGCGTGCAGGAGGCGGCTGATCGATGTCTCCCATTGATGTTTCTAATTCTCTTTCCCTCTCTCTTCCTCTCTGTGAAAAATCAATAAAAAATATTTTTAACAATAAAAAATGGATGTATTGCCTTCCCCACCCCTTTCCTCTGTGTTCCCCCGAAAACAAATCCTCATGGTGATTCACCTCACTATTGTCCAAGGAGTGACACCCACGTACTGAGCTGGCTGGCCAATGGAGTAAGTCAGGCTGAGAGCTGGCTGCTGCCATGGGTAACCACCCCAGCTGCCCAGTTTAACAAGAGAGAAAATACAGTGGTACCTCGAGATACAAGTTTAATCCGTTCCGTAACCTTGAGGCGTGGGAAACTATGAGACGCTCGAGTCGAGGTAAACGGGTGGGTCGTGTGCAGCTGGCCGATCCGCGCGGTTACTCGTATCTCAGATGTTGCTCATATTTCAAAGCAAAAATCGCTCGCTCTTCGGCTCGTGTCTCAAAAACCTCGTATGTTAGGGCACTCGTATCTCGAGGTGCCACTGTATTGGTTAGGAGGAGAGGAGAAAGGCTGTCTCTCCCCTCCTTCCTGGTGGGTCTTGCTTTTCAAAGAACTGGGACCCGATGTCTCTGGGCTAGAGCAGACCTGTGTCTGACCTCCCCTGTGTTGGGGGGGGAGGAGGCGCGGGAGTGGGGCTACGGAGGCTGCAGGGCCACCAGCCTAGGGGTGAGGGGAAGAACGGTGAACTTGACTGAGGGGCTGGACACGTAGTCAATGAGACTCCATCGGGGGCTCAGGAAGCCGCTGTCCCAAAGCACCTGTCCCCTGGCTCCGAATCAGATGCCCGTGGCCTCGGAGGGACTGAGTAGAAGCCCAGCCATCAAGCTTCCACACCAAGGTCCGCAGAGGGCAGGACAGGGTGACCGGTGGCCGAGAGAAGGCCCCCCCACACACACACAGGCGTTTGTGTCAGATGGAGAGACCGCCCCTCGCAGATCATCGGTCTGAAAGGCCTCCTTCTCTGCAAGGACAGGTCCCAGGTAGATGGACATGGAAGCCAGTGACAGGTGTCACAGGAGTGGCTTCTCCGAGGCCTGGACATCTGCACTATCCATGTGATGCAGGAGCAGGAAGGAGGCAGGCCTGGCCTGGGACCACCCCAGACCTGTGTTCTCTGTTTAGTCTTATTGGTTCATAGTCTTTTGTGCAAGCAGTGGTAGCCACGCCCCCGGGTCCAGGACTTGGACTTCCCATCCCATGTACACTGCGCGGGTTGCCACAGAAGAGGTGCACAATAAAGCAGGCAAACGCAAACAGGAAGCAGAATGGGGGTGACAGGAAGGACAGTGCATGTCCCTCCTGAGTAACCCTCTCTGCTTGAGCTAGAATCTTCTTTCCTTGTTCAGAAGAGAGTCCTCTTTGGGGTTAACAAGAATGAAGATCAACACAGTCCAGACTCAGGACCTCCCCCATCCTGCCTCCATCCTCCCTCCCTCCCCCCAAGGGATGGGAGCCAAGGCGAGAAGAGGGAGGAGCTCAAGGTGATGGTGTAGTCAGCGCTCAGGGCTCTGCGGGCTGTCCCTGTGCGAGAAGCTGCCCAGGCCTCTTCCAGTGGCTGCGAGACACTCCCCTCTCCCCCCCTCCCCCCCCAACATCAGCGGCCGCCCCTGCGCCGCGGCTTCCCAGCTGCTGCCACCACGGAGTTGTCAGGAAATTGGCAATCATTCTCTCTATCGATCGCCGCTATTGATTTTGTCTACGGTGAAAATATACTGCAGACACATTAAGTAGCTATTACAGGCAAATGGTCTTTTAATGAATTGTACCAACAGACGCGACGTTACATTTAACCCTAACGGGGGCTGGGACTTTCAGGCGCTGAAGGGTCACAGAGGGACTCCATTCCAGTCCGCAGCCCCAGCTGACCTTTGGCTAGGTCAGTGGTTCTCAACCTGTGGGTCGCGACCCCTTTGGGGGTCAAACGACCCTTTCACAGGGGTCGCCTAAGACTATTGGAAAACACCTATTTCCCATGGTCTTAGGAACCAACACACCGCTCCTCAGTGTAGCAAAGTGTAGCAATGTAGTTTACTGTTGTTAAATTAAGACTGTTACCCATGCTACACCACGATTCAAGACAAAATTTCATTTATTTGTAATTAGAAATAAATATTTCACAATATATAATTACGTATTGTTTTTGTGATTAATCCCTATGCTTTAATTATGTTCCATTTGTAACAATGAAAATACACCCTGCCTACCAGATATTTACATTATAGTTCATAACAGTAGCACAAATGACAGTGATGAAGTAGCCACGGAAATAATTTTATGGTTGGGGGTCACCACCCCATGAGGAGCTGTCTTAAAGGGTCGAGGCCTTAGGAAGGTTGAGAACCGCTGGGCTAGGTGCTGCCGAAGAGTGCCAAAGCCTGCCCCAGGGGAAGCGCCCGCCATGGTGTCACCAGAAGATGAAACAGATGATCATCAATATCACACCAGAGCCCGGCTGGTGTGGCTCAGTGGTTGAACATCAACCTAGGAACCAGGAGGTCACGGCTCAATTCCCGGTCAGGACATAGGCCTGGTTGTGGGCTCCATCCTCAGTGTGGGGCGTGCGGGAGGCAGCTGATCTATGATTCTCTCTCGTCATCGATATTTCAATCTCTCTCTCTCTTCCTTTCTGAAATCAATGAAAAATATATTTTTTAAAAATGACACAAGAGTCGGTCCTGTGACCCAAACACATGCCTTGCTAGTCCTTTCCCCAAACTGGACATATTTCCCAGTCAGTCTTCGTATTAAAAAAAGGAGGTGGGTGGAATCCCTCTGCATACACTCCCTGTCTCATCTCACATCTTAACACTAGCCTCGTGCTTCTCAGATGCTAGTGGGGGGGGGGGGAGGAAAGAGGCGGGACTTCCTGCTTGTCAAAGGCCGTGCTTCTGCCTCCTTCATGTGGTTTTTGGTTTGGGTTTTCGAAAAAAAACAACTGTGTGTGCACGCACGTCTGCATCTTGGCAAAACCGGAGTCAGAAGAACGCGTGGAAGCTCGCATGTAACATGCTCAGTGTCGGCCAGAAGCACGGATTCCCAGCTCTGTTATCATTTCCGAAACATGGGCCAGGCCTGGAAGTGTTGTTTCGTGATGGTGATCGCAGATGAAGGATCTTCTGTTACCAGAAGCAAGACTCCGGCTGTGATTATCGGATAATGCCCTGGGCAAAACCACAGGAGAAATGCTATCTCTGCTGGGAAAATGCTGCAGACTCTCGAAAATGGTAATTTCAACCCTTTGGCGGAAAGGGACGGTGTTTCTGACAGAGATGAATGATAACTGCACACAGTGAAATCAGAGGCCAGTGTCTCAATGGTGCTTGAGTTTGGGTTTTACGAAGGACAACCATTCAAGGTACGTCACATGTTCTAACCGTGCTTTCCTTACACAACATACAGGAGAGAGAGCAGTCCTTCCAGGCCTCACAGAGTCTGTTGGGTGCAGGTTCAAATGAGGGCTCCTCCCCAGCTCTACAAAGCCCAGGCTGCGACCTGCGCACTCAACCCTGGCGGGCACACTGAGGGCTTACAGCTCCGGACCTTCCGTTCTGACTGCCATTGAGGCTCTGTCCCATGGCTCTTTTCCCTCTTGGTTACAGGAGGGCTGCCTACAGCAATCAAGGTTCATATACTTCCTGGTTCACACCCAGCAGAAAAAAGAAAGAAGAGAAAAGAATGTTCTCTCCCAACCTGGCATGCAAACCATTCCAGTTGGTGTGACTGGATCAACTCAACCTGCTGCTGCTCCTGAACAAAGTCAGGTGCCAGGGAAGAGCCCTGGGCTCCAAGTTCACGGCTCAGGTCACCCCCAGGAGCTGGAAACAATGCGATGCCTGCACTAACCTGGGACTCTGTTCAGAAGTGAGGAATGGGATGCCCTGTGGACCATCCAATATGGCTGCTACACGGTCCCCTTTAGCATGTGCTCTGAGACTCAGCATGCAGCAAGTAAGACTTTGGCTCATGAGGAAATGGAAGCTTGGAAATATTAACAAGTACAGCGGTACCTCGAGATACAAGTTTAATTCGTTCCGTCACCTCGAGGCGTGGGAAACGATGAGACGCTCGAGTCGCGGTAAACTGGTGGGTCGAGTGCAGCCAGCCGATCCGCGCGATGACTCCTCTCTCAACTGTTGCTCATATTTCAAAGCAAAAATCACTCACTTGATGGCTCGTATCTCAAAAATCTCGTATGTTAGGGCACTCATATCTCGAGGTACCACTGTATGTCCAAGTTCACATGGCTGATTCCTGGTGAAGTCTGGGTTTGAGCCAAAGCACATTAAACAGGAAAGCCCAGCACGACCTTGACCCCATCACTCCTCTGCCTCCCTTTGGTCAGAATGCCGCAGGACTATGCCCTCCACGTTTTCCGCTGCCAGTGCTTATCACCCAGGCCACAAAGATGGCATTCTCTACTGGTGACGTGGATCGCAAAGAAATACACATCTGGTCTGTTATGGCTCTCACTCATCCATGGCTGCACTTCAGAACGCAACGGCTTGAAATAACCATGGTAAGAGCTCCTTTTCAAAATAAGGCCAAAATCATTGTTGTCCTGCAGCTATGAAGTGAGCATGTGCTAAAGACTGTGTTTATCTCAATCAAATGAGGGAAACAGGTGGATGTGGTAAGTAATTCAAAGGAAAAGTCAAAGAAGTAGAAGTTTACACAGGACAAAGGAACGTAGGAATGAAGAGGAAAATGGAGACAACAGCCCGCTGTTTAAGGATGAAAATTCTAGGAGGTTGCTGAAACCGGTTTGGCTCAGTCGATAGAGCGTTGGCCTGTGGACTGAAAGGTCCCAGGTTCGATTCCGGCCAAGGGCATGTACCTTGGTTTCGGGCACATCCCCAATAGGGGGCGTGCAAGAGGCTGCTGATCAATGTCTCTCTCTCATCGATGTTTCCAACTCTCTATTCCTCTCCCTTCCTCTCTGTAAAAAATCAATAAAATGTATTTTTTTAAAAAGAAAATTCTAGGAGGTTGCTCACCACATCTTGTGTTAATTTCTTGGAGACCCATGATTAGGCTTTGTTTGTTATTTTTTTTGTTTTATAAAATATACTTTTATTGATTTCCGAGAGGAAAAAAGAGGGAGAGAAAGAAACATCAATGATGAGAGAGAATCACTGATCGGCTGCCTCCTGCATGTCCCCCTTCCCACTGGGGATCGAACCTGCAACCTGGCTTGTGCCCTGACGAGGAATTGAACCCTGACCTCCTGGTTCATAGGTTGACTTCAACCACTGAGCTACACTGGCCGAGCAAAATCACTTTATGCTACCAGCAAACATGGGAAAGGGCTCACAGGAGAAGCTTTTGAAAGGAGAACAGGACTGCCACAGCACCAGCAATAAGATGAATATTTGCTTTATATAATTCATAGCACCCTGGGAACTGTCTGGGTGGCTATTGAATAAAATCTGTCCGCCTATCACATGAAAATACAGCCTTTTCTCCTGATGACCTCATGAAGTCAAAGCAGTCCTGGGCTTGAGGCCTTCCCAGTGAGAACCAGTCAGGTCTTCATTGAGCTCTGCACCTCGAGGTATAAATAACCAGGGTCCCCGATAAGAAATTATATTTACAGCCCGAACGTTGTTATTTTAAAGTTGTTGCCTTCTTCCTCAAACAGGTCAGCTGACTGTGGATTACTGGAAACCCCTGCGCATTTTAGCATGCCTGGGTCAGCAGTATATTCTTGGCTTCAGAAACATTGATGTTGGAAATGAAATAGCTAGCCTTCCCTTCCCGTTTTCCTCCCCAGCTCACCCCTCCATCCTTTCTCCCCCAAAGGATCAGCATTTCTCCTTTGGCCTCTCTGGCTAGAGTACTACTTCAAACTTGAACTTGGTGTTATTATATGATATGTATTTTGTGGTGGTTGTTGTTTTTTTTCTTTTCTTTTTGGAGCCAATTTGATACGATTTCCAATCCTGAAAAAGCTCCTAGCAGTGCTATTTCCATTGGTCCTTTTTATAAACTACTTAAAAGCAGAGTCAAAGGTCATTCTGATGGGTTGGACTAATTGGTTACCAGCAGAAGGAATTAGGCCGCCACCCAAGGCCACGCCCCTGTGTCTTTCATCCGCTGCTTGTCATGGGTGTTCTTTGCATCGACCTAATGGAGATTCTCCGTCATGATGTTCCAGATGTGACGTTTTTGGAAACCTGGAAATAAACGCAATGTGCATTTGGTATGTATGCTGCCTTTTTCTTTTTCTTAAGTATAATTTTATTGGTTTCAGAGAGGAAGAGAGAGAGAAAGAAACATCAGTGATGGGAGAGAATCATTGATCGGCTCCCTCCTGCACCCCCATTACTGGGGATCAATGTGCCCTGGGTCGCAATTGAACCCAGTAGGGGGCGTGCAGGAGGCAGCTGATCAATGATTCTCTCTCATCATTGAAGTTCCTATCTCTCTATTCCTCTCCCTTCCTCTCTGAAATCAATAAAAAGATATATATTTACAAATAAAAAATAAAAGCAGATTTGGGAAGGGGTGGGCGCAGGGCGGAGGCGTCAATGGGAAAAAAACAACCAGAGGGGACATCTGTGATACTCTCAACAATAAAAACAAAATTAAAAATAAAATAAAGTCAATGAAAGCAGATCGGTCTTTTCTTTATGGCACATAGCGGTTTTAGACAGTTCTTCCCCCTCTAATTGAAGATGCCTTTGGAAAGCAAGACTTTGGCTGTCTATAGCTTTTCCTGTCTCTCCAGATTTTGCCATAGTTGGCAAATACTACCCACATTGGGCTCTCCATACTTTGGGCCTTTGTACTTCCTGTGGACTTAGCTGGGGTCACCGAGATGCAAACAGAACCCCGGAGAATTCATTTCTGCTGTTCCGTTTAGAACAGGGCAGAGAATGGAAGTGATGCCTTGTCAAGTGGACCTGAACTTCACCTTTGAAGAGATGCCTTTGAGTCTTGAGGGAACAAGGGCACGTGTCTGAGACCCAGCATTCCTATTGGTTTACCGCTTCTAAATTTTTTTTAATATATTTTATTGATTTTTTACAGAGAGGAAGGGAGAGGGATAGAGAGTCAGAAACATTGATGAGAGAGAGAGACATCCATCAGCCACCTCCTGTAGACCTCCCACTGGGGATGTGCCCGCTACCAACGTACATGCCCTTGACCGGAATTTAACCTGGGACCGTTCAGTCCTCAGGCCGACGCTCTATCCACTGAGCCAAACCGGTTTCGGCCGCTTCTAAAACCTATTTCAAGTATTTTAAGTTGTTTGGTATAAATCTGAAGGACTTCACACTTCCACTCCAAATCTTAACGCTTACACACCTTTTTCTTATTTATAAGCACTCACAGAAAAAAAAAAAAAGTGACTTTATTTACAGCACTGATGAAAAACATGGCAATGTGATAACTTGTCTACAAAAATGTGTTGTTGTTTTTTTTCTATTTCTAAACGTCCTTTTAAAACAAACTGTGTCTTTCCCCCCAGGCCAGGCTCTTAGAACTGCGTGGTGAGTGTATAGTGAATATTTCACTTTCTTCTCCCCGGGATCCAGCAAGAGGTTCATCCAAATAGAACCAAGCCTCCACCACATAAATCATGCGGAAGATCTGGTGACTTGCCATGGGATTCAGTTCCATCCTTCCAATCCCGCCGGAGGATTGACTTGTTTTTGGCACATTTCGCCATATCGGGAGGAGAAGCGGTCTCGGGGGACGCGGTGGTTCACGGGAATGGGCCAGAAGCAGATGTCCTAAGCCCGGCTTTGTTGGCTTACGCGTGTTCAGATGGTGTTGCTCTTGGTCGAGATTTCCCGAAGACATTTCCTCTCGGAGTCCTCCGTGCCTTTCTGGGCTCCCCTCGATGCTTTTCACAGGACCTTTCCCCCCATAATCGAAGGTAAGACAGATGCAGAGGGAAGGTAACGCATTGAACTAATTCATTGACATGGAGCTCAAAGGTCAACTTTACCTACAGCCAGGATTGATGGGTTTGGGGGTAGCAGGAAGGGACGAAGTGATGTGATTAGTGGGGAGACGAAGTGACATGATTGGTGGGGACACTTGCAGGGAAGAGGAGGGGTTGTGGGGGGCAAACCAGTTTCCCCACCACTCAGTTTTGCCCAGTTTCCACATGTTGGTGCATTCTCTAGCTCAGATGGAAATCCAACTTTTCTGAGGCTGTTGTATTTTAGGGTAGTGCCAACCCTAGATTGAATTTTAAGCCAGAGACTTGCCCACTCTCTGTTTCTTTAAGTTTTATTACGTAAACATGAATCCACAATGCTCAGGAGAGGGGTGTCCTGGCCCCTAAAACAACAGTGCATGCGGAGGAGTGTAAGGTCAAAACACACATTTGGTTCAGGAGAAAGTTCCTTAACGGAAATGGAAATGGAATGGAGGGAGGGAGAGGAGCAGACAAGATCAGGGACTGAGTGACATCTGTTGTACAGGAGGCTTACAGGAGGAACACGGTTTACGAGGGTGTTATTTTCCATCGGAACAACTGTAACCCTCCTTTTGCCCCTCCCTGTAAACTATACTGGTGCTAAGATGAAAAGAAGTTTGTCCTCCCAAAGACTTTGCATATTCAAATCAACGCATGACTAAGCGACACAAATATTTCTCAGTTCCGTGCATTGGAGGGTATATATTTTCAAAAGTGCATTAGGGCTCTCGGCTAAAGGTCACATGTCTCGTGGGATCAGATTGATCATCGGTCATCCCCACCCGAGGGGAGTTTCCAGCATCTGTCGTTCAGACTGGAGGAGAGAGGATGTGGCGTAAGGACGGAAGCAAGAAGGGAAGTAGTGGAGTGTGACCTTGTATTCTTCATTAGCAATCTTCCTAGCACCTTTTTTGGTGCCAATTCCTGCCCTAAAAAATGCCCCAGAGCGGATGGACAGGAGTTACTGAATTTGTACGTATGTGCTTGCTTTGAAACGCCATGGAGCTGCTAGCAGAGAGAAAGAAGGAAAGCATGGCTTTAGTCTAACCTAAGAGGAGCGTGGATGTCGGAGAGACTCCCTGCACCTAACCCAGCCCTCACCACCAGGACTCACATTGGGACTCACTCTCTTTTAAGTCATAATAACAATAAAAGATTGTCCCTTGCCCTGACTGGTTTGGCTCAGTGGATAGAGCGTTGGCCTGCGGACTGAAAGGTCCCAGGTTCGATTGCAGTCAAGGGCATGTATCTTGGTTGCGGGCACATCCCCAGTAGGAGGTGTACAAGAGGCAGCTGATCGATGTCTCTCTCTCATCGATGTTTCTAGCTCTCTATCCCTCTCCCTTCTTCTCTGTAAAAAATGAATAAAAATAAAATATACTTAAAAAAAAAGATTGTCCCTTAAAGTTTCTATGTGAAATATCAAGTTAGACATAAGGTGCCATGTGTGGGGGAGGAGAGAAGAGGTGAGATAGAGGGATGACCATAGAAACCAGCACATGTCCAGGGCGCACTGTCCAGCTCTCAGCGGAGTGCGGCTCACTGACATTCTCCAAGCCCACAGCTGTGACCTGAGCGCATGGCTCCACACTTGGACCGAATGGCTCCTTCCAAAGTCAGCACTTACACGAGCCGCCCCCACTGCAACCTCAGCCCCGGATGTCGCAAGAACGGGATTAAGCTGAGGTCTTTCTCGACTCCCACTTAGCGTACATTCTTAAATTCTGGACCACACACCAAAATTCCTCCGTGGACTACCTTATCCTTCGTTCATTGAAAAAATAAACAGTTCTGCAGCAATGGAAAAGGGACTTTTTTTTCACAGAAACATCTTGGATGCTAAGGCTGCTTTGAGGAGACACATCCCTAAACCTCCTGTGAGTATTTTTTATTAATTTCAGAGAGGAAGGAAGAGGGAGAGCAAGAGAGAAACATCAATGATGAGAGAGAATCATTGATCGGCTGCCTCTGCATGCCCCACACTGGGGATCAAGTCTGCCACCTGGGCATGCGTCCTGACCGGGAATTGAACCATGACTTCCTGGTTCATAGGTCGATGCTCAACCACTGAGCCACGCTGGCTGGGCCTCCTGTGAATTTTAACTCAAACTCAAGGACTTTACAATACTAAGGAGCAGTGCATCTACACAATGGAATTCTATGCTGCCATAAAAAAAAGAAGGAATTCTTACCATTTGCAGCAACCTGGTTGGAACTGGAGAGCCCCATGCTTAGTGAAATAAGCCAGTCCATGAAGGAGAAGCATCACATGATCTCACTCATTGGTGGATAATAAAGAACACTATAAACTGATGAACAAAAGGATGGATACAGAGGCAGTAAAGCTTCAAACAGACTGTCAAATTACAGCAGGAAGTTTAAAGTTAGGTGAGGTAGATAAGAGATCAACCAAAGGACTTGTATGCATGCATATAAGCATAACCAATGAACACAGACACTGGGGGGTTGGGGTATGCCTGGGAGGGAGGGGGGGCAATGGGGAGATATGTATAAAAAATTAATAAAATAAAATAAAAAATACAAAGGAACAACCCATAGCCAAGACTAGAGGGATTTCTGTAAAGGCGGTGGGTGGAGAATTATAGTCACTCTGACTCAAGTTTAGGAAACCAAATCAAGGGGTGAAGAAGACAGTGGGGAGTAGCAACGCATGCACTCAAAACAGAAGGCGGAGCTTCGGACAGGGACAGTGTGACTGCCACACACACCCCAGGTTACCACCTCCACTCTGGAGGTGGTGACAACTTATGACATTCTAGCTGTGGCTGCTGAGCGATGGAAGGAGCCCCTGGTATGTTATTGCCAACCTACTGTTTGACCGTGTATCGTGTTTTGCCATCGTGGGTGGTAGGAAGGAAGAGCTAATCAATATTCCCTTTATTTTTACCGTGGTGGGAGCGGGGAGGCTGGCGCGTCCTTACATATACATGTTTTCAGTTGACTGGTTTTAAATAAGCATGACAACCGCGCTGAGTGTGACTTTTTCCTCTCTGCCGGCTATTTTTCAAGAGGGTAAAGAATGCATATCTTCAAGGGACAAAGACACGTGGTCACGTAGAACTAATACCTGGACGGGCCAACTCTCATCATCAAGCCACCCAGTCCACGGGCAAGCGTGCTAATTAGAAGCACATGAGTCAGACAGCTCTGGGTTCAAATCCTGGCTTCTGCCACGCAGGCGGGTAAAGGTCTTCGGTCGAATTCTCCCTGGAGTAGAATTCAAGTTGTTTATCCAGAACTCCCAGAAAAACAAACCAAAAAATAAAAAATAAAAACGTTGTGAACCAGCAGCAAAGCAAGGGTCTTCAGTTGAAGATCAGTCTCAGCTTGAACCCCAGAAAAGTCTTAAAGTGTCCATTGCACCCCAGAGTTTATCCAGAGACAAACGAGCTAGGCTTTTGCATGTGAGCATCAGTTCGTCTCCAGTCTGTGGGTGGAGGTTCAGAAGCAAACACCCGCTTGGGTCACGGCGGTGGGAGTGAAAACATGGGTTGTACCGCATCCTGCTTTGGACCAGAAACGGTCTAAGGGCAGATGGTAAGCTTCAGTCAGGCTTCGAAGGGCCATTCGGAATGGCTGCCAGGAGGAAGGAATGCAAATGGTTTCTGTGCAGCTGTTCGCTCCATATTTTTCACTTCACCATCCGACCAGGTGGACGGTATGACCCCACGCTTGTAGCCTGTTTTGACTCATGGTTATGAATTTCATATCCAAATTTTGCCAACACTTGATGAGTCATCTTCTCATGAAGTCTTCCTCAGATGAAACGCCTTCTCGGGATCCTATGCCATTCAGTTCTTTCACTTCTTTGATCACATTCTATTCCACATGCTTAAACCTTTTTCGGGATTCTTTTCCATTGTCATTTTCATTCTACTGGATTTTTCAAATCAGCTTGTAAATTTTAAGATTTTGTGCAACTTTTAAAAATATGTGTTTTTTGTTGATTTCAGAGAGGAAAGAGGAGAGAAAGAGAGAGAGAGAGAGAGAGAGAGAGAGAGAGAGAGAGAGAAACATCAATGATGAGAGAGAACCATTGATCAGCTGCCTCCTACACGCCCCTAGCGGGGATCGAGCCCAAAACCCAGGCATGTGCCCTTGACCAAAATCAAACCCAGGACTCTTCAGTCCTCAGGCCAACGCTCTAGCCACTAAGCCAAACCAGCTGGGGTTGTGCAATGTGTTTTAACTGAAATACTATGGTATGCTGGGCACCGTTCTGGATGCTGCTAACACACGAATAATTAAGCCAGATACTGATTCTGCACCCATGGAACTTAATATTAACGTGATATTAATACTACTTTCTTGTTATCTCAACTCATCTCAGAGCAATTGTCTCTGCCTTCATGAGCTTTCTTTGGGAAACCATTATTTCTAAGAAGTTCCATGTTTCTGGTTCCAATTTTACAGACTTTTTTTTTTTTTAAAGACTCGCTTCTCCTATCAGTTTTTTTCATCTGCATCTTTCCATTTGCAATTTCAGCTGTTGACAGTTTTATTTCATGTTGACCGTTTCTACCAAGCCTAATGCTTTCTCCCGGAGCCAATTCTTGCAGGATCCAACATGACCGTCGGGATGACCCTTCGGGCAGGATTTCACTTACAATAAGTTTTATCACTTGTAGCTTTAGTCATTGTCAGTTTCAGCTCGTGTGGATTCTCGCTGCCAAGCCAGAAATTTCCCCGCCAACCTCGTAACCGTGTCCTCTGGGTCAACCTTGTGGGATCAAAATATATATGTTCCCAAATCCCTTATTGAAATGGTGTGGTCAAAAGGGTGATTCAACACTTCCTATTTTGCAAGAGACACCATGAGAAAAGATGCAAGGTCACGGCTGTCAAGAATTTAGAGTAGCAATTCTTACACTATAACTAAAAATTAGCCGCGATATATTTTTTTAAAATAATTTTTATTGATTTTTTACAGAAAGAAAGGGAGAGGGAGAGAGAGTTAGAAACATCAGTGAGAGAGAGACATTGATCAGCTGCATCTTGCATGCCCCCTACTGGGGATGTGCCCGCAACCAAGGTACATGCCCTTGACTGGAATCGAACCTGGGACCTTTCGGTTCGCAGGCCGATGCTCTATCCACTGAGTCACACCGGTTTCAGCTACTCTGGATCTTGATAATGTGCAGTGGCTCTAGGGCGGGGCCTGAGACTCTGCTTTTCTAACCCAGGTGATGCTGATGATGCTGGTCCACAGGCAGAGTGACAAAGAGATGGGCTATATGCTCTGGGTCCAGCGGACCTGGGTTCAAGGCCGTTGCTGTCCCTTAAACTTAGGGAGATTCCTTTATCTCTTAGACTGCATTTACTCATTTCTAAAATGGGATGCGAACACTACAACAGACCTAAGAGGCTGGCAGGATTAAGTGAGATGATTGACGGAAAAGGCTTGTACAGGGCCTTGCATCTAGTAAATAAAAACCGACTGCCCTTCACTGGCCGGTGAAAACACGGGCGGGTCCCAGAATGGAGGGGAAGTGGCCTGTCTACCCCAAGTGTGGTCCCAGGACAAGCAGCATCTGGGAGCTTGGTGATGGAAACGTGGAATCCCAGGCTTTCCGGAAAAGCATCTGTATTTTCACCAGATTCCTGTATACCTTGTATTTGGAGAAGTGCCAGCACTGACTTAAAAAGGGGGCAGGATGAGACCGGTTTGGCTCAGTGGATAGAGCGTCGGCTTGCGGGCTGAAAGGTCCCAGGTTCGATTCCGGTTGGGGGCATGTACCTTGCTTGCAGGCATATCTCCACTGTGAGGCATGCAGGAGGCGGCTGATCGATGTCTCTCTCTCATCGATGTTTCTGACTTTCTATCTCTCTCCCTTCCTCTCTGTAAAATATCAATAAAAAATATATTAAAATAATAATAATAATAAAGGGGGCAGGAGGCCAGTCGGGATAGGCCTCCTAAGGTCTGGCAAGTGTCAGACTTGCCCACTGTGGACTTTGAAACTTCTTGGAAGGCTGTTGGGGTGGCAAATACCTACACTTTCTATCCCCCTACCCCTACTTCTACTCCCCCTACACACACACACACACTCTCTCTCTCTCTCTCTCTCTCTCTCTCTCTCTCTCACACACACACACACACACACACACACACTCCCAGGCCTGACAATGTTAGTCAATCCTCAGCACTGTCTCAAGCTGCGCCTGGTTAATCTCAGGACCCCTGTCTACACATGCCATGGCCAGGCCACACCAATGGAGCAGAAGCGACAGAAATAATCGATTTGCGATCACTGTGCGGGACCATAGGGAGCTACCCAAGAACTTTAAAAGGGAAAAAATGAAATAATATAGGAAAGAGCTCAGAAGAGAACCTGGTACCAGGTAAACAATAAATACGAGTCAATGATTTCTCCCTAGCCTAATGGGCCACGCCAGCATTTTCTCCAGACGGCGCATGAATGAGGAAACTTAGGAGGTGCACTCATGTGTCTTGGTGTTCCCATGCCCTTTTACTGTGAAAGAACAGAACAGATAGAATTTTTAAAAAATTCTTATTTGGCCGAGACCGGTTTGGCTCAGTAGATAGAGCGTCGGTTTGGGGACTGAAAGGTCCCAGGTTCAATTCAGGTCAAGGGCATGTACATTGGTTGCAGGCACATCCCCGTAGGGGGCATGCAAGAGGCGGCTGATCGATGACTTTCTCATCGATGTTTCTGGCTTCCTATCCCTTTCCCTTCTTCTCTGTGAAAAATCAATAAAATATATTTCTAAAAAAGATTCTTATTTGGAAAAATGAAGACGTTGGCGATCCCACGTTCTCGCCTGACCATCTTCTGTCTTCAGGAAGGATGGCGCAGGCACCTCTGGAAGGGATGGTGGCCTGTCCTCTGGGCCGGTGGACATTTGGGTCCTTCGAGTAGAAAGGGCCTGAGTG
The DNA here is from genome assembly GCA_004026805.1 of Lasiurus borealis. Taxonomy (NCBI): domain Eukaryota; kingdom Metazoa; phylum Chordata; class Mammalia; order Chiroptera; family Vespertilionidae; genus Lasiurus; species Lasiurus borealis. The sequence continues at coordinate 14,972 of PVJN01047384.1, forward strand.
GAGAGGAGTGACCCTCCTCCCTGCTCCTCTCTATTCATCCATGAGAGGGACAACAGTTGCTTCTGCAAATGGCGGAAGTTCTTCTCCTTCCCGCGTCTTCCCGGGTTCACTGATAGAAACTACTGTGGGCAATTAGCGGGAGTCTGTGGCAAGTCCAGGGGTGCGGCGTAAGGCCATCTCCAAGGAGCAACGCCCAGCTGCGTCTCCCCATCAGCAGCCTCGGACAGAAGCCACCCTGGGGCGGGGTTAGCACGGGGGCCAGGGGCTGGAGGGGAGGGCGGTGTACTTGCACAAGATGACCCAAGAGAGCTCGGCCAGTGTGAACCGCAGGCTTGGGACCCAAGCGAGCAAGCCGTTGGCTACATTTTCTGGAAGCTGCAGCCACCAGGATACCCTCAGCTCCTGCAGCCAGCGCCGGCTTCCAGAGGCATGCGCTCCTGCTTCCAAGGGCTCCACTCAGCGCCCCGCCCTCACCTCCGCCCCAAAAGCCACTCTGATTCATTGACCGAACTGTTCTAAGAAGCCAGGAACCAAAATCTGCGGAGGTTTAAACCTTACTGATTTAAAAACATTTGTATTTATTGCTTTTTTAAAAACTCAAATACAAGTATCTATGTGCTATATACTATATGCAAATATCTGTGTTTTCCAATGGTCTTAGGCAACCCTGCTAGCCGTTCTCAACGCACAGGTGCTGTAGAGCCTAAGACCATCGGAAAACACAGATATTTACATGACGATTCATTCACAGTAGCAAAATGACAGTGATGAAGTAGCAACGAAAATAGTTTTATGGTTGGGGGTCACCACCACATGAGGAACTGTATTGAAGGGTCACCGCGTTAAAAAGGTTGAGAACCACTGTGCTATAGGAAATCACCCATTTCATACACTCCCCGGTGTTATGTATGTGGTTAATACATAATTTTCTGAGTCTAGAAAATTGATATGCAAGTGGAAGTAACAATAGTGCCACAGAGTGAAATACAATGCTGTGTGTCATTTTCTGACTGGCTTCTTCTTTGCAAAAAAATGAGAGAGAGAGAGGGAGAGGGAGAG
>PVJN01047385.1:0-16030 GCA_004026805.1 Lasiurus borealis
ATGTGTGTGTGGCAGAGGGGGCAGAGACCCCAACAGCCTCTGGGGCGCACACCCCGCTCCAGGAGCGGAGGGGGGAGGGGAGGGGAGGGGAGAAGCGGGCTGCAGCCAGAACAGCTGGGGCCCATCCCTTCCGGTCCCTGCCGGAGGGGCTGCCCTCAGGTCCCAGGGGAGAGACCTCTTTTGGAAAAAGGGCTGGAAATGCAACAACGCCCACCTCTGGCTCAGGAACCCGTCCGCCCCGGGGCCTCCACTGGAGCTTCGGGAGCCTCAGGGGCCAAGGGCTCCTCTCTGGGACCCTTTGAGCCACCAATGACCTGCACGAGGGACCCCAGGAGGCCGAGAGGGAGGCGAGACCGGAGGTGAACTTTGTCACCCACGGGGCGGTGACAAAGGTGACGCAGCACACGGTGCCCTCCCGTGCCCACACCTGCCACCTCCCGCACCCAGAATCCTCCCCATGGGGGTGCCACAGCCGTTCCATGTCCAGCGGCGTGTGTGGAGGCACACGGGGAACATGGCACCGTCAGGCAGGGCGGGACGGCCCTCACGCAGGCCGGGCCTCCCTGCACTGGCTGCTCCCAGCGCTCGGGTGGCGCCGGGCCACCTCCACGCAGAGTCGGACCCCAGGGCCCTGGAGTGCCAGGTGCTGGAATCTCACAGCTCCCCCCCACCCAGGGAAGACAGGCCGAGTGGTCACCTCGTAGAGACAGTGCGCTTCCAGCCCCGGTTCAGGGCCTGGGACTCACCACCTCCTTTTCCTCCCTGTGGACAGGGAGACGTGCTGTCCTCCCCCTGCCGGTGGGCGGGACACAGCCATGCGGGGGGCAGTGGGTGGTCACAGCAGCCCTGAGGCTCCCTCCCTCTGCCCAGCACCGCGCCAGCAGTGTGGGCTCTGCCTGGGCCGTAACCTCGGAGCCTGCAGGCTGGCGCTGTGGGCTGGGAGTCCCGGCTCCGCTCCTCACGGCTGAGCACCCCGAGCCTGCACTGCCATCCCTGCCGGCCGCACCCTGCTCATCACGAGATGGGGGTCCCTGGGCCGCGGGGAGGAGATGGGAGGATCTGGAAGGTGCTGCCACCCCGTGATGCTCAGCACCCCACAGGACAGGCCCTGTGGCCTCCTTTCCTGGCAGAGGCCACCCTCTGCCATTCCGTCCCACCCCCAGGAGCCAGGCCGCCTACAGCACCCGCAGGCTGGGGGCAGGCACAGGGAGGACCTGGATCTGGGGGAGAACCACATGGGCCGAGTGAACAAAGCAGAGGCTGGCATTGCCAAGCCTTCTCTTTCCCAAAGGGCACATTTTCCAGTGCCTCCTCAGCGAGGGCACCCACAGCCCCTGACCCCCGCTCTGGGTCTTGCACCTCAACAGCCTCTCCCCTGGCTCCTGGCCACCCTCAGGTCCTTGGTCTGAGTGGGCTGCTTGCCCTTTTCCGCTGTCCAGGGCCTCAGAGGCCCCGTGCCTCCCCCCGCTCCCCGAAGAAAGCCTCTCCTGCACCCTCAGGACGGGGCGCTGCCCTCCGGACAGGGCTGGGGTGGGGGCCAGGAGGACACAGCTCAGTGCCCGGTCACGCTGAGCGGGTAGCTGCGGCCTCAGGAAGGCGCAGAGGCAACTTCTGGAAGTAGCGGCAGTGGGAGCAGCAGGCCCGGGAACGGGGACGCTCTCTCTCCAGGAATGTGAAGCAGCCGCTCTGCGAGCCCCCCCCACACACACACTGCCAGGCCCGGCTGGCCGCAAACTCCGGCGTGGAGGCTGCCGCAGGACGAGGGCCGCCTGGGCGCCGGGCAGGGCGCTGCCGTGTAGGGGCTGCGTGACCACAGTGAGTGGCTGCGCAGGCCGCGGGGCTCCCACCCCCCGTGCAGGGCTGCCCGGTGCCACTGTCGTGTGAGGCACGTCCTCCTGCCCGAGCACCCTGCGCGGCCACTGCGGACCCGCACCTGGAGACGGACAGCCTCCTCCGGCCGGCGGGCGCCTGCCCCATGCCACCGACAGGCGCTCACAGGGCGTCTTTGTTAACCTCTAGCTGTGAACCAGGCGGCGTGGGCAGGGCAGGGGTTTCTGTGCATCCTGAGGCCTCGTCCTGCCTAAGCTTCCCGCCAGCCCTGGGGCAGAGGTAGGGGGAGGGGAGGGGAGGAGAGGATAAGGGAGGGGAGGGGAGGGACGGGGAGGGACTCCGCTGCAGGCTGAACCCAGGCCTCTGCGCTGGGAGCTGGGCAGTCGGGGATGTGGGCAGCGCCCAGGACCCAGGACGGGAAGGAGGGGAGTCGGGGCGGTTCAGGAGCCACGCAAGTTTGCAGCCTTCGCAGACGCACAGGCTGGGCCTTCTTCCCGGGAGAACTTGACCCGCTCCCTTTGTTTACTCTGCTTTTGCAACCGGCCCGTCCATCATCTCAGCAAGGCTAAAAATAGCGCCTGCGGCCACGGAGCCCCTCGTTCTTCAAACTCCCCTCTCTGGCCTGGTTCCCACAGTGATGTCACTGGGTTTCCTGGCCCCTCACGGCTGCCGGGCTCCATCCTACCGAGGAGAGGGGGGCCTGGGCCCTGCTAGTCACTGCCCGCAGGGCGGTCCCGACACCGGGGCTATCGGTGACCAGGCAACCTGTGCAGAGAAGTCACAACAACCTCCCCACGCCCCTCACTGGCTCACTGCTCCCGTGCGCGGACCCTCCCTGCCCTGTCAGCAGGACCCTCCCCGTGTCCCTTCCTCTGCCTTTTCCACGTCCACCCCTCAGGTCCTGGGTCTGAGCTCCAGGAGGTGCTGGGCTTGTTCAGGCCTCGAGGTCTTCAACAGCTCAGGTCAGCCCGGCCGGAGGCTCAGGGAGGAACCAGGAGGTCAGGGTTCGATTCCCGGTCAGGGCACAGGCCTGGGTTGCGGGCTCCATCCCCAGAGGGAGGCATGCAGGCAGCACCTCCCCCCACCCCCCTCCCACACACGCCGAGGCCGCTCTGCCAGCCGCACGGCTCGGAAACAGGAAGAGCGCGGGCCGGGCCGGGCCCCCGTGCTGCTCCACGGTGGCTGGGAACCGGGCGGAAAGGAGGCAAACCCACTTGCTGAACAGGCAGGCATTTGGGGGAAGGAGGAAGCACCCTCTCCAGCTTGGTTGCTATGGGAACGTTTCTGCATCGACTGAAGAGGAAGAGACGTGCACTCTGGCCAGAGCAGCGCCCTCCACGGCCCTCCTGCCGGAGGCGAGCACACCTGCACGGCCGCCCGGGAGCGCGGGCACTCAGAGATGAGCTGGCCTCGGCCTCCGAGGGATGCTTGGCGCCTGCTCTCCTGGACCCTGTGCCCAGGGAGAGACCGCCCCGGGCCTTCTGCAGGATGGCACATCCTGGGCCAACCCCAGCCTCCACCTCCATGTCTTCCTGTCCCCAACCGCCCACCCCATGCTGGGACTGCACCAGGCCAGGCACAGGGCTCAGGCCAGGACCTCAACCACAACACCCGGCAACTCTGGCTCTGTTTTGGCAAAAACAGACTGCCCTGCCCGGCGGGCGGGCTGCAGCAAGGGGCTTCAGCGAGGCTCTGGCTGCCTGCCTGGAGCAGAGCCTGCCACAGCGCAGACGGTGCAGACACAGCGCAGAGGTTCCCTCTCAGCCAAGGTGGAGGCAGTGGGACTGCAAACGCACAGGTCACTCCTTCCCGAACGCTCACCACCTCCCTGCTGGGACCTGCCCGCACGCCACGTCTCTGCTCGGCGCACGCCAGCATCACCCGCACGCCAGGGGCTCAGGGCACCTCACGGGCCGTTCAGCCTCAGGAGCTCGAGGGCTCCCAGCTGGTCTCCTTCTCTTTGCCCCGTCCGTGCTGGGCCTGCCTCCAGCCCACCAGACGCCTCACCAGACGCCTGAGGCTTCTCCATGCTGCCCTCCCCCGCCCCGGGGCCCAGGGTCCTGCACAAGGGCCCGGCATGCGGGCTCTCCTGAGCCTCCCAGCGCCCGGGCAGGCCCTCCGCGGCCACACTGGCGGGGCCAGAGATGCTTCGGGCCACCTGCTGAGGGAGAAGGCGTGAATGGGGACCATCCACAAACGCTCACAGGCACCTCTTTGCGCCAGGCCGGCCAGGGACTCGGGGGGAAAGGTGGGGACACCACAATGACGCTCGTGGAGGGAGGCTGCTACAGCCGGCGTGCGCACAACGGCTGGCCCACGGAAGTGCTCACCCCCGCACGACGCAATGCAGGGCGGTAGCAACGGCAGAGAGTGGCCAGCCTGTACGTCTCACAGGGAAACTCAATGAAAAAAGCACGTTGCCTAAAAGCATCCCCGTCCCCCCGCACCCCGACACGCACACGCCCTGCTTTTAAAGCTGCAGGACAGACTCGGCTGACTGTACACCCCCCCGAAAACAAGGAGCACCGGGCACTCACCCAGCCCCTCTGAGGAGGACAGGGCGCCGGCGAGCAGAGCAGGCGCCTGGCTCTGCGTGTGTCGGAACTGTGTCACCGAAAACAGCCGGAGGGTCCCTTCGCCTGGACCCAGAGGATGGAGCAGGGCTCAGCCTCTTGGGGGAGCAACACCAAGGCTGGGCAGTGGGGGCCTCACCAGGGCTGGCCCGCCCAGCGGGTCCCCGTGCCCATCAGCCAGAGAAGAACCGGCTGCGAATCCTGACCGGCACCCGGCTGCCAGACACACGCCCACCGCAGCAGGCACGTGGCTGCCCTGGGTGCTCCTCCCGGGAGCCAACCGCTCCCCACATTCGGCAAAGCCTGCGGACAGACTCGTGTGAGAGGGTGCAGTCACACTTTCTGCTGTGCGGGTGCAAGGGCCGGCTAGAGGTAGCCACCCTGGAGGTGCACTGAAGCAGCAGCAAGGATGGGGGGGGGGGAGGGCCTAAGGGCCACCGGTCACAGCCAGCAGGAGTGCTTGTCCCCGGGGCTTCATCAGTGAAGGTGGGAGTGTCTGCCTGGCCCCCGTCCGGAGATGAGCTTCAGGCCCAGGAACACAGGCGCCCACCTCCCCTCAGAGAGAGGAGCGCGGGGAGCAGAGCCAGCGTCAGGCTGCGAGAGGGCGAGGGACAGAGGCCGAGATCGGGGCGCCAGGGTGGGAGGGGGCTCTCTTTCACTGCCAAGGCCCTGGTCCCCTGGAGACTATAGATGATAAAGTACCACTCGGAGGGTGGGCAGCCCCGGGGCTCCCAGCTCCAGCGCCCCACCTGCCGCAAGAAGCTCACAGCCTGGGAGAGAAGACCATGGACCCGACACCCCACCACGGCGCTCAGTGGTCCCTCACCCTGTCCATCTGCTTCCAGCCTATGACCTGCCCACCCCCCTGGCTCCTAAGCCAGCCCCGCTCTCCGCTTCCTCTGCGTGTGACGGGAGCCGGGAAGAGACAGGGGACATGAACGCTCAGCGGGTCCTGGACCACCAGAACGTCCAGCGGGAGCCGGCTGGGAGATGGGGGAGACGAGGAGGCGGGGATCGGCGCGGGGCAGAATGCAGTGACACCATCTGCAGGCCCCAGGAACCTCGGGGGTGGGGGACACAGCCTGGTGCTGGCCCACGTGCTGCCCGGCGGTGGGGCTTCCTCTGCAGAGGGTGCGAGGCTGGAAGGACCTTTCTGGAAGCCCCGCCACCGCCACACTTGTTTGCAAGCAGCAGCCAGCTCCAGTCCCTTCCATCAGAACCCCCTTCCGCCAGAGCCCTCCCCACTGCCCGCCGCGCACCGAGAACACACCGAACTCTCTCCAAAGATGAGCAGACCGGCGCCCGCAGCGGGCAGCGACGCGCCAGGAGTGCCTCAGCAAGCACGGCCCCCGCCTGAGCCTGGCGCACTCTGCACCACCGTGCCTGCCCTAGGAGGCCACAGAGCCGTGGTCCTGGGAGCGCCCGGGGGTCGGTGCGCACCCTCTGGTGACAGCAGTCGCCGCGAGCCGCCGTGGAGACCACGGCACGGTACTCACGTTGAAGAAATTGGTCTTGTTCCTCTCGCAGAAGAGCCCCTGTGCCGGCATGTGCTGCAGCTGTTGCCACGGGATACTGCTGCCTAGCAACACGTCGCGGGCCCACTGGAGGTTCTGGGGAACAAGAAGTAGGTTGGGAGTGAGTGTGTGGGCAGCTCAGGGCACCCGCGGGAAGGGAGGCTGCACTGGCACCGCAGCGCGGAGCAGCGGCTTCCGGTGGCTCAGGCTGCTGGCTCTGACCCCCGGCTGGGAGCACGTTTCCAGGACCGAGTGGGTGCCCAGCCCAGCTGGCAAGGTGCATGGCCTCAGACTGCCCACGGAGGACCCTCACCCTGACCAGCCTGGCAAAGCTGCTGCAAGGACCCAGTGCCCCACTTTCTGCAGGGAGACCCCCGAGAGCCCAGTGGCCGTCCTGGGGCTCTGCAGGGGCGAGGGCCTGCGTGCTTACGGGAGGGCTCTGTCCAAGTGCTCAGACCGTGCTCCCTGGGCAATGGTGCCCTCGGGGGGCTGGCAGGGTGGGAGCAGAGTCTGCTGGCCTCGGTGCTGCTGGGGGCAGAGTGCAGCAGGCACGAACCTGGTGGCCTGGCCTTCGCACCGAACTAGAGAGCAGCCCTTCCTGCCAGTCAGCGGGCTGCCACCCGCCCTCCACTGGCCGGAGCCAGGCCGAGCGCCTGCATGTCCATCTCACCCCCTCAGGACAGAGCTGGCTGAGGCAGAGCCAGCGGGCGGAGTGGAGCCAGACCTGTGTTCCTCCACAGCCCCCCCGGCCCAATGCCCAGCCTACCAGTCCCCCCTCCATCACCACAGCCCGTGCTCTGCACCAGGCTGGCCACCCTCACCCCTGTCCCCACTGCTGTGAGCTCCTCCCTTTCTCAGCCCGGGAGCTGCTCCCACCTGCTCCCGCTCTGGTCCCTGCTGGCCAGGCAGAGCTTGGGAAACAGTTCCTTTTGTCCCGACTTCAGACCAAAGCGCCAACCCACCTCCCTGGCTTGTGGTCTGCTCCTGAGCCTCTGCCCCCACCTCTGCGGAGAGGGGCCAGCCCGGGGCTGCGGTGGGGCGACAGGGTGCTCCCCGCCTGCACAGGAGGCCCAGGGCGCAGCTGGCAGGCGCTGCACCGGCCTGAACCACCCAGAGCGAGGAGCCCACACCTCTTCTGGAGCTCCTTGGGGACTTGGGGGGTTTTATGGGATCAAGGTTTGAAGGAGCACATCCCCAGTGGCCATACGTTCTTAAGAATACCAGACACACAGCCAGCACAGCCTTCCTGCTGGTGGCTGCGGTCAGGAGCCGAGGGAGGCGGGCTGGGCGGGACCTTGTCCAGGCCCAAGGCTGTGGGACAGGAAGGCACGTCCTCCGCTGCCACCATGGACACCAGCGCCAACGGCGCCCGGCCCGACCGCCAGGCAGAGCGGGAGGCCAGGAGGGCAGCAGCGGCGGGCCCAGGGCTCTCGGACCTGAACACCAGGCCCCCGAGGAGAGCGCAAGCAGCACCGGCTCCACAGCCAACAGGCTGGGCAATTAGCTCCTGCCGAAGGGCCGGCGCACCCCGCGGGGAGCGCGCCCGCGCCTCGCAGGCTGCCGAGGAGGAGCCGGTCGATCGCTAAGGCACAGCGTGTCCAGGCAGACCTTCACGCCTGAGGCCCAGGTGGCAGCTGGCAGGGGTGAGGCGGTGGGGGAGGGCAGGGGGGCTAACCAGAGAAGTGCCACTGTGGGTGCAGGGCAGACACCAGCAGGCCAGGCTCACACACAGCACCCGCAGCGATGGCAGCGGCGCTGGGAGAGGCAGGCGCCCTCTGCAGAGACGGAGCCAGAGGTGCCCCGCAGCAAGACCACAGCTGCCCCACCGGCCCCTGCCGCCCTGGCCACGCTCACCGGGTGCTCCCAGGCCTGCCAGGCGCCCCGGCCGCTTGCCCTCACTGCCGTCCACCGCCGTCCTCCACTCTGCCCTGGCCACCCTCAAGGGCTCAGCATACGAGAGCCTTCAGGGAGCACAGCACCCCGCTCTGTGCGCCCCCTCTCTCCTCTCTGTAGTGTTTACTACGATGTGCTTGCTTTATACCTGAGGGTATTTCCCACTGATTTCCGAGAGGGGAAGGGAGAGGGAGACACGGAGAGGAACATCAACTGGTTACCTCCCAGGGAGACCAAGCCTGCAACCCAGGGCCATGCCCTTGACTAGAATTGAACCCAGGACCCTGCAGTCCACAGGCTGGTGCTCTATCCACTGAGCTGGTGCTCTATCCACTGAGCCACACCAGTTGGGGCTCAGATGCACGTTTTTAATCTGTCTGCCCTCTAACTGTAGCTCAACAGGGGGCAGAGACCGAGACCAGGACCCTGTCTGCGCAGGGCCTCCCGGGGGCGTGACGAGAGAGGGGAAGAACGCATACCACCCCAAGTCCCTCCACAAACACCAACGCAGGTGAAAGGCCTGCGGGACTCTGGGCGCTAAGCGTGGCAGCTGTGATGCTGCATCAGCCGCTTCCCGAGAGCCGGCCGCCGGCAGCAGCAGAGGCTGCGGGATCCGGGACAGGTGAGCCAGGGCCGAGCCACGGTGAGAGGCCTAGGAGGCGCTGCCCAGATCCTCACAGGTCAGGGATGAGCCTCTTGGGCCTTCTCCTCCACCCACTGAAGCACCCACACCTGTGGCCGCTGGGGGAGCAGTCCCCGCCCACTCCCGGCGCCTCACCACCCGCACCTGGAAAGGGCCCTGCCCCCCACAAGCCCTGCAGCGGCTCGGCCTCCGTCCCGCTCCCCCGCTGCCCTCGGCCGCCCGGCCACTCACGCGGTGCGTCTTGCTGTGGGTGTAGAGGAAGGCCAGGCGGTAGAGGCTCTTGTAGTGCTGGGGGAAGCGGCTGAGGCACAGGCGGAAGGCGGCGATGCACTGCTCCGTGAGGAACTGGCGCTGCTCCTCGGCCCCGGCCGGCAGCCCCTGCGGGAAGGCTGCCGGCTCCCCGGGGGCGTCCCCCCTCTTCCTGCCGTCCCACAGCGCGGGCACCGGCGCCGAGGCCTTGGCGGGGACGCCGGCGGAGGCTGGGGGGTCGGCGGCAGGCTTCTGGCCGCCCTGCTCGGTGGCTCGGAAGCCTTCTGCGCTCTCCGTGGACTCCTCGGGTCTCCCTGGGACGAAGAAAGACAGGCCCTCAGCGCCAGGCTGTGCCCGGTGGTCCGTCCCCCGCGGAGGAGGCCCGCGGGGCGGTGGCAGCCAGCTCCCCTCCTCCAGAGAGACAGGCATCCAGCTGGCACACAGGCCCCGAGAAGAGGTAGGCTGGGCTCTGGTGGCACAGGGCTGTGGCACGGCCAGGGCCTGTGCAGGTGCGCATGGGAGCAGCCCACAGGGCAGGTGTGGCTGCCGCCGCCGAACACGACAGCCGGGAGAGGCTGCCCCTGCTCCCCACACAGCGCCGCAGCCCACAGACCCTGACACCCTCCTCAGGGCGGTGGCGGTGGCGGTGTGTGAGCCGGAGCGCAGCACCTGGGCTCCCAGGCCTGCTCCGGGACAGGCAGGCAGCTCCGGGGAGGTGCGCCGGGCAGGGCTGCACAGGCTGTCTGGCCAGCGGGAAGGGGTGGATGGAGGGCGGTGGGAGGGACAGGGAGAGACAGCGCAGGCTCCCAGGCCTGGCACAGACCGCCTGGAGGCCGCCAGAGCAGCAGGCTGGTCCCAGCTCTCTGCCCTGTGCGCTGCGGCCTGCCCCTGCCACGCCCCTGGGCGAGCTCCCGCCAGACCTGGACACCGGGTGCCCAGCTTGTCATCACCCCCTGCCCATGCACCACCTGGAGAGGCAGCCAGGGCAGAAGTTACAGGTGCCGACCACCCTGGGCAAATTACCGCCCACTGAGCCCCAGCTCCTCGCCTGTAACACGGGATCGTCAGAGAGAGGTTTCCAGGGTGGCTGAGTAAAACCGTGCCTGGCACAGGATCCCGCGCCCGGGTCTGGGTGGCGGTGGTGACTGTTTGACAGCGCCTGTCTGGTCCTGGCCAGAGCGGAAAGCTTCCAGAACCCTCCGCTGGCCGACCGGTCCCAGCCTCCGAGCAGCACCGGATGCCTGGCCGGCGTTCCCTCTCCCAGCAAGCCCAGCTGTGGCGCTCTGATCAAAAGTCCACAAAAGGGACTTGGGGACCCCAAAAGAGCTGGGCATACCCTAGGGCAGTGGTTCTCAACCTTTCTAAGGCCTCGACCCTTTAATACAGTTCCTCATGTGGTGGTGACCCCCAACCATAACATTATTTTTGTTGCTACTTCATAACTGTCATTTTGCAACTGTTATGAATCGTATCTGTTTTCCAATGGTCTTAGGCAACCCCTGTGAAAGTGTTATTCGACCCCCAAAGGGGTCGCGACCCACAGGTTGAGAACCGCTGCTCTAGGGTAAAGTCAGCCCTACTCCCCACCATGTAAAGGGCGGTTTTCTTTTTCTAAAGGTCTGATATGATTCAGACTAAAAACCCACATTTGTGACATTTACAACCCAAAGGCTTCTTAAAGAACCATTTACCGGGAAGAAAATAGGGCACTCGTGCGGGTCATGGCTCCCGACACTGGGCCGGGTCGTACCACCCAGGACAAGCGCGCCACAGGGCTCTGCGGGCACCTGCCGAGCTCTCTCATCCAATCCTCACAACCTGGCAGGGGCCTTGGCAGCACGCACACCCACAGGAGGAACAACAGAGGCCCGGACGGGTGCCAGGCCAGGCCCCCGGGCAGCAGCCAGAAGCAGGAGGAGCCTGGCCGGGCCTGGACCACTCCAGAGCCCACCTCCTCACGCGGCCTGGACTGCCGAGGACATCAGGCAGCCCTCGCCGGTGTGGCTCAGTGGATAGAGCATCGGCCGGACCGAAGGATCCCAGGTGGGATTCTGGTCAAGGGCACCTACCTCGGCTGCAGGTTCCCCGGTCCCGGTCAGGGTGTGCGCAGGAGGCAACCAATTGATGTGTCTCTCTCACATCGATGTTTCTCTCTGACTCTCCTCCTCCATTCCACTCTCTCTCTCTGAAAACGGGTGGGAAGGTATCCTTGGCTGAGGATTAACCACAGGAAGAAAAGGCCGCCCCAGCAGCTCCGATCCCCGCGAGAGGCTCCATACCTCTTTCCTCCGAGGCCCCGGGAAGGTCTTTGCCAGCTGGTCCTGGTTGGGCACTGGGAACAGGCGGCCTCTTCTCGGCGCAGGGTTTCCGGGCGCCCTCCAGCACGCCGGGGGGCTCGTTAAAGAACTCCTGCGTGGAGCTGGAGTCCGAGAGTGCCACGGCCGTGCTGTCCTGGCTGCGCTCTGCGGGGAGAGGAGGGAGGGTGGCAGCATGAAACCACACGGAGGGGCCTCCCAGGCGAGCTGCCCTGCCAGAGGCTGGTGGCTGCCCTGCGGCCCGGCCTGAGCACAGCCACTCTGCCAAGCCGCCTGCCCTCACCAAAGGCGCCCTCTCCATGGCAGCGCCCCCAGCAAGGCGTCCCGGTGAATGTTAAACCACCGGTTCTGGCGGGGGAATGGGGGTTGGAGAGGGGGAGAACAGCCCTTCTTTGTAGCATTTATCGCTTCCGCGCGGTGCAAACACGCCCACGGGCTGATTCCCAGCTTCCTCCAGGTGAAGCTGCTGAGCATGGGCTGGAGGAGGGCAGGGCAGGGCCTGTGAGTGGCACCATCTCGATATCCTGGGCACAAGCAGCTGAAGTGGCAAGAACTCAGCAAACACGGTCACCAGCCGCTCGAGGCCCAGCACCACCGGTACGAGGGCCCAGGCTCCTGGAGTCGAGGGACAGGGAGGTTGGCGCCCCGTGGCTGGCTCCGCTCCTCCGGCCGCACAGGTGCTCCTGGCAAGTGGGGGCAGGCCCTCGGAAGGCGTGGAGGCCTGAGCCCCGCTGGGCCTCCTCCCTAAGGAACAAAGCCAGGAGCCGGCAGCGGGGCACGCCCGGTGCCTCCGGGACAGGGGGCCAGGCCATGGAGGGGAGGGGAGGGGAGAAGAGGAAGGCCGGCCCTGGGGAGGCAGGAGCGAGTCACTGAGAGACCCACCCAGACTAGGGGCACAGCCGGCCTAAGTCTGGCCTGGACCAAGCCCACCCGCTCTCCTCCCGCTACCGAGCGTGAATGACAGGAGAAGCATGACTGCAGAAAGAGGCAGGGGCGCGGGGAGCAGAAGGCGGGAACGGAACACTGAACAGTCCCACACACCAGCTCCCACGTGAAGCATGAAATCACACCAGAGGACGGGAAGCTGGGGCCAGACTGGCCACAAAACGCAAAGCCGCTCAGCAGGCCGAAGGCCGGGACTCGGGGAGACCGGGCTGCCCGCGGCTGGCGGAGGAGCCTGCGCGCTGCCATCCCCTCGCTCCAGTCCCTAGAGTGCGGGGCTGTGACGTGAGTGCGCCTTCCTGGGCTGTGTGAGGGCTAACGGGTTAACCCAGGGGCAGGGCACAGAGCAGGCCTGATCGCAGCGACTGCTCACGAAAGCCAGCCCCATCCCCACACTCTGCTTCCAAACCCGGCCCTATGTTCCCCGCTGTCTCCCACTGACAGCACAGCCGCCCAGTGAACGGGCAGAGGCTCGCTCCTGCCGGAGACGAGGCTCCCGGGGGGGCGGGAGGGGAGAGCAGCATGCCGATGGGGGTGACCGCTCACACGCTGACAGATAGGACCTCCAGAGCGGGCCTGCGCACAGAGAAACCGGCCGGGGTCTGGGGGTAGCGAGCTCTCAGCCTGTGTCAGGTCCGCCGCCCAGTGACTGGGTCATCAGTGGCAGCAGAACTGATGGACACTACGAAGCTGGGCGGCCAGGTGTGTGTGAGGCCCGAGTGACCACGTGGAAGCCGTGTCCCACTTAGAGGGGACCCTCTGCCTCACACTCAGTAAGGCCAGACCCAAAGCTCCACAAGCACTGACGGGAGTACAGGAAGGCCTGCAGCCCCAGGAGTCCCAATCCGGTCCCCAGTGGGAGGGTCATTTCCCCCAGAGGCAGGTGCCACTCGTTCGGTGGTGGAACGGGAGGGCCAGAACGGACCTGGGTTCCAGAGGCCGTGCGGCCCCCGCAGAGCTCAGGACTCAGCAGGTCCCCGCTGCCCTCCAACCCCAGACCTGCCACTGGCCGCTCCGGGCTCCCCCTGACCCTGTCTAACACTCTGCCACTGCCCTCCCTGCCTCTGGCCTGGCTGGTGCCGCGAAGCATAAGGAGTCGGCTGGGCGCCGTGGGGCGGGCTCCGCAGCAGCGGGCCCAGGTGAAGTCACTGCGCCGAGCAGCCGAGCGGCTGAGCCACAGGCCGGGCGAGCAGCCAGGAGGCAGGCCTGGCGGGAGGAGTGTGAAGGCGGGCGCGCTGCCGACGAGCCATGACGCCCAGCTCCGGGCGCCGGGCCTGAGAGCTGCTCATTTGGTGGCTCCGGCGATCCCCCCCGCGTGCGGCAGGCGCTGGCGTGAGCAAGCGGGTATTTACTCCACATGCCACGTCCTCTCGCTGCTGCTGGGAGCGCGTCTCCAGCACCGGCTGCGGCAAAGGCAGCAGCCCGCACCGGGGCCTCCGGGCCTGCTCCCCGGGACAATCCCACCCGCAGCCGCCACAGCAGAGCAAGACACGAGTGAGCAGGGGACCCGGCACGAAGGGGCGGGACCGCTTCCCGGAGCCTCTCGGACTCGGCGAGAACCCACACGCTGGCCCTGAGGGGTGCGAGCAGCGGCGGCGCTGGTGCTGGGGGCCTGCGTGCTTCCAGACAGGCCTGTCCTGGGGTGACCGGGCACCCATGAAGCCTGAGGAGGCCTGGTGCTCAGAGGGGAAGGCGAAGGGCTGTGGTGCTCGGGGTGCTCCGTGGGGGTGCGGGGTCAGGTCTGGACGGTGGACTGCCTCCCGCCCTCCCGCCCTCCTGCGCTGTTGCGGGGACCAGGCCAGGCCTGCCCTCCAGCACTGCCCTCTGAGCTGCTCCCGGCAGCACCTCGGCTACCGTGCACATCTGTCCTTCACGCCCGTCCTTACAGAGGTCACCTGGGGTCTTGGGGTCAGTTGGCTTTTTTGTTTCTTTAAAGCAGGAAGGAGCGAAGCAATGGGATACAGGACTGACACCTGCGGGCACGGGCAGACAGGCAGGCAGGCGGGCCCCGGCTGCAGTGCCTCGCCCGGAGCGGGGAGACGGCCGGGGCAGAAGCCAAGCACATCGCACACACGCTCTCCGGACCACGGACCAGCACATGGGCAGGCGCTCGGTGGCAGGGACAGGGAGCCGGACTGAGGGGAGCATGCGGTCTGCACCGTCCCCGGAAGCGAGCCGTGACCGTGCAGGCGAAAGACAAAGCCTGGAGACAGTGCGGCCGGGTTAGGGGCGGCACGGGCAATGCTGGCGGAGGGTGGCGAGCAGCGGAGTGAGCACACACAGCACACGACACAGACGGGACAGCATGGCAGGTGAGGATGAATGTCGCATGGGGTGGGCACAGGCACGGGCTCTCCTGGAAGGTCCACCCAGCCCACACATGGCCGCCGGACAGGCCATTGAGTGCAGCCAACTCCAGGAGCCACGCTCGGCAGCTCTGTGACCTGGCCTCAGGCCCCTCTGTTCATGCTGTAAATGCGGCCGGACGGGCGTCCTGAAACCACGGACAGCCTCCCCTCCCGTCCCCGCCCTCTGCCCCTGCCTGTCCTCCTGCCCCCCCCCTTCCTGGGGAAGCCAGCACCCCCGAGATCCTGGCGAAGCGTGGCCTCCTCAGAAGACTCCCACCCGCCGAGAGGCCAGGCAGGCCTCTGGGGACTTCAGTTGCACCCCAACCATGAGCTGGGCCATCACCGGCTCCTCCGGCCTCCCCTCCGAACTAAGAGCCGGGGGCAGGGCTTTCTGGCACGGGCTGGGCTGAGCAAAGTGGGCCAGGGCGTCTCAGTGGCTCATGTCGCTGACAGGGACCACTTTTTACAGCCACTGGAAACGTCTGCACGGCTCCCTCTGCAAACGGCACCACCAACACCCTCACGTTGGCAGCCAGGCATGTCACAACGGCGCCGGCACGTGTGCCAACATGGTGACCGGGTGGCAGTGCCAGGTGGCACCACAGACCCTGTCTGAGGCAGGTGGCACCCCCAGCTCTGTGGACGGACAGAGCCACGCACAACCCTGCTCCCTGCGTGTGGCTGGAGCCTGGGGGCTGAGCAGGGTGCGGCCAGGCCGGGGGCCAGGTGAGCCGCAGCCCCCCCTCCTGACCCCCAGCTGGTGCTGAAGCGCATGGGCAGGATTTGCTTCCAGCGCTTTCTCGCGTTCTCAGGAGAGAAAGGCTGGAGGCAAACAGGAGGGGAAGGACCTCGCTTTGGGGGTGTCTCAGGGAAGCCTGGGGGAGCTTATTCCACCTCCGCTCACCCTCCGGGCGGTCAGGGCCCCACAGCCAGATGACCAGAGGGAGGCGACAGAGCCACCCAGCACACTGGGACCCGCAGCCTCTCCCCACACACTCACTGGGGCCCGGAGGGGACGCTTGCAGGTCCCCTTGCCTCTCAGATCATATGTCCCCTGTCCCCCCTCCGCCAGCTCCTCTAACCCTGCTCTCACCCACGCACTCCTCGATGCCCTGGGGAAGGCAGAGCAAGGCCCATCCCACAGCCCCCAAGATGGTGACGCCTGAGAAGGAGTGTCACTCGGCACTGTCACCACCTCCGCGAGCTCTGCTTTAAGGCCCCCCAGTCCACCAGTGGGGCTCACCCCGGCCAACACCCCGGCCCCAGCTTCTCCCAGACGCGTGAGAGCATGAGCAAGCTGCGAGGGCGCATGCGAGCCTCCAGGTGTTAGTAAGGAATGTGGGTGAACAGTCGCCACCTGCCCCATCCCACATGGATGGCCTTGTGCAGTCCCCGCTGACACGCCCAACCTGTCCAGATTCCCAGGGGTGCCGACAGTCAGAGCCTGCCACGACCGCCAGAAGGGCATGCCATAATTCTGCACGGGAGGCACAGAGGCAGCCCGAAAGCCGACAGCAACCTCCTCCGTCTTCCAACTGCCCTCCCAGACCCCCGATTTGCAGGGGGCAGAATGCAGGCTCCGAGGGGCAGGCCCGGAGCTCCGGCCTGCCTCGCCCACCCCGGCTCCCAGTGGTCGACTGGCAGGTGGCGACCTGGGCACGTCCCGGAAGCACAGAATCACCGTGAGTCCATGAGGTTAATGAACAGCCACAACATTGCCCGT
>PVJN01047386.1:0-16016 GCA_004026805.1 Lasiurus borealis
CCTATCCTAAAAGCTTTTATAAATAATATTTATCTCAGGGTTAAAGCGATGCATGGAAATAATTACATTAAATTGGCCTAGATGTCATTTTAAAAGTGTGTATTAAAAACTGCTAACTAACATGAAACATGTAATACTAGTGCTGGTGTCTATATACTTTTGAGATAGCAAGTATATTTCAAATATGTGGGAAGGGGGGAATACATTTCAAAGTGTACTTCTAGATAGATATTCGGCTCTCTTGCAAATTTTGGAGAGGTGATATAATAGCTCTTAGTTATGATAGATATTAGTAGTAGGTATGTGCTGTGTGTTAAGTTACTTTTGTACTTTAACAAAGGTAGGGACAGTGTTAAAGGAACCAACAAATGATGCCGAGGTACCTGCATCCCAGAAACAGTGGTAAATGATTATGATGAGAAGGTTAGAAGGGTCAAGGGGTGTTTCACCAGAGTCCAAGGAAAGTTGGAGCCATTTGTTGGAGGGTGCAGGAACTGCAGCCCTGACAGAGTCAGCCACTGCCTGAACTTCATAGTACAGAAGCAGGGAGAGGGGGAAAACAGGGAAACAATACCACACTTAACTATCTTCTATTATGGCCCTCTGTTAGGCTACACTAGCAAGGGAGTCTATGGATGCAGTTCATTGATGCCAGCCTACTAGGCACAGACTAGGGCAGAGAAAGATGGAAAAGGATTGGTCATCTCCAGGGGTAAGAACTATGCTATAAATATGAAGATAGTGAACTCTAAGAAGCTAAGGAGACTGCCAAACTACATAGCTATAAATGGTAAAGTCAGAACTTGAATTTATACTTTTATCCTTTCCATGATAGCATTAGGATTAATTAACTCAGAATAACAAAGAATTAGAAAACTCTAAGTTAGCACGCAACCAAGATGGACAGTGGTGGATAGATTAGATAGAATGACAAAAAGAAGGGATGGAGAGTTGAAGAGGAAATTCCAGAAAAGAGAGAGGGTAAATAAAAAATTGTCTCTGAGACAAAGGGAGAGTGATTATATCAAATCAAATTAATCTCCATGTTATTGAAAGAATAGTAAAGGAAATTTATAAACAATTGACATCATATAATACACTGAGTGGCCAGATTATTATGATCTCTGAATGCATAATAATCTGGCCACTCAGTGTATATCCTATATCATAAAAGACTAATATGCAAATTGTTTCCTTGACCAGGAGTTTACTAGCAGGCAGGCTAGCCAACCATCCTTATTCCCTCCCCCTGGCCAGGCTGGCTGGACCCGACCCATTTATGAATTCATGCACCGAGCCTCTAATATACATATATGGACACACACACACACACACACACACACACACACTGAGTGGTGAGATTATTATGTGTTCAGAGATCATAATAATCTGGCCACTCAGTGTAGTTTGATACCAGGTGGTGTGATTTCTCTAACTTTGTTCTTTGTCAAGATTGCTAAACCTATTCAGGGTCTTTTGTGGTTCCATATAAATTTTGGGGTTATTTGTTTTAATTTTATGAAATACGCCATTGATGTCTCCAACACTATTATTTCTGACTGAGAATAAATTAGTTTTCAGGACTATTAATAAGTGTTTGCAAAAACTGATGCATTAATTTAAATTAAGTTATAAATAAACCCAAATGATACTAGCTTATTTAAAGATAAAATTATTGCACTTTCACATCAAAGAGAACTGGAAATTGGTAACTCAAGGTTAGTATGGCAGCACCATAGCTTCCATAGAAAGCCCAACTCTAAACCCTATGTGTTTTTTTAATTTTTAAAAATATATTTTATTGACTTTGTACAGAGAGGAAGGGAGAGGAATAGAGGGCTAGAAACATCGATGAAAGAGAAATATCGATCAGCTGCCTCTTGCACACCTCTTACTGGGGATGTGCCCGCAATCAAGGTACTGGCCCTTGATCAGAATTGAACCTGGGACCTTTCAGTCTGCAAGACACCACTCTATCCTCTGACCTAAACCAGATAGGGCTAATCCCTTTGTTTTACCAGTTAGGGGTATGGCTTCCTTCCTCAGGTCACCATGATCCAGAATGGTTAGAGGAGCTTCACTTATCATGTCTCAGTTGCAAAAGGAGGAAAGGTATAATGGAAGATAATGGGATCCAACTAGCTATGGCAACTAGCAACTCCTATCAATCACTTTTTTCAAGTTCTACAAAACACTTCTACTGATAACCACTGACCAGAATTTTGTCATAGGTCCTCCAATAGTTGCAAGGACTTTGGGACAGTACACTCTTATTTCAGATAAAAAAAAAATCTATTGCTGAAGAGGAAGGGTAATTGGTTTAGAAGGAGGATTTACCAGTTTCTGATAGTAATCATGGAATGTTGGAGGGCTTGGAAATAACTGAGTGAAGGATAAGGATGCTCTGTAGTTGGGAAGATTCAATAAAGAGAATACTATAAACTCGTAACATGATTGACAGCTCCATTTAATTTCAAAGTTTACTCTTGGGGTTAACATATATTCAAATGCATATATAACAGTATTCACTGCTGTCATGTGGTCATGAAGGGATATGGAAATGGTCCTCCAGGAACTGAATATAAAACTGGCCTTCTTCCAAGAACAGTTCTCAGAGTAACATTCAAAAGTGTCCATTGTGTGCCTATTAAATAAAACTCAAATTTATTATTAAAATAATTACTATAAATTAATTTTAGTAAATACTGCCCCATTTAGTGATTTTGAAATGACCAAGATGGCAATTTATTCTTTTAATGAATCTGTTAGCACATTACTCTCTTGTACTTAGACCCTCTGGAATGACAGGCCTCTAGTGTAGATATAAAAGCCTAAGTCACCATTATGATAGGATGACTGTAATGACTGATTGACCAGTCACAATGACATGCACTGACCACCAGAGGGCAGATGCTCAATGCAGGAGCCAATCCTGGTGATCAGTGCACTCCCACAGCCAACCTCCTGTGGCCCCTCTATCCTCCCCACTTCAGACAGTCAATCTCCCTCTGCCACTCCCCCAAGCTGGCCAACCATCTGTGACCCCTTCACCTGGTGGTTAGTGTGTGTTCTAGTGACCAGCTGACCAGTTGAATGATCATTTAAGCTTTTTATATATAGATAACTGTTATTGATTTTATTTTCTAGCAAGCCCATTGTTAACCCCAGCCATTATAGGAACATCATTTGTAATCATGTGCATTGTTTTGAGTAGACTACATTGAGATGTTGAGAATTTTCTCAATACTACACAATTATAAGACTATTTTATATATTGTGTCTATTTTGAGCAGTGTGCCACAAAATGCCTTTAATCACATCAACATATTGACAGAACAAATAGCTCTGATTACCAGGTGTTTTGATTTATAACTGAATACTCATTAAGTGTATTGGAAGACACAAATGATCAATTTTTGAAAGTGAAATGAAAAATTTGTTTTTGATGGGCTTTATTCATCATACCTTCAATAATCTGATAGGCATTGTTTTCAGTAGGACTAAATTTATGAATGCTGTTTTTATCCAGGACACCCATTTTGTTACTCTTTTATAAATTTACTGTCTAAAAAGATTCTAACACCTAAGCAACTTTTCACTTAATTCAGCACTACATTTTATAACAACATCATATGTTTGATTTGCATTAAAAAAAGACCCTGTAGAAATTTCAGTCCTTTTTCTGATACATTAAATTTTTTAACATGAATATTTTCATGCCACAGTTGTAGTTGTCACTATGGTTTATTTCATAAAGACTCTTAAGTTGCATGTTTTTTGACACAGAGATAATTTTATTTATTCAGACATGGACTCTATTTGGTTTGATCTTTACTTTCCCTCCTTTGGCAAAGAAATGGCTTAGTAGACACTGTTAGTGTCCCCAGCCACATTCTCTCCACCTACCTTTGATTGGTGTAACTGTGGTGCACACTTCCCTGCTTTCCACTTCAAGCACCAGATGTATTTGATTTTTTCTACCTCACGGTTTTCCCCAAAGCCATGGGAATTGATTCTGTCCAGAGGAGGGAGTAGGATAGAGATGTCTCTAGCTGCCCATCCATGAACTGCTTCCTTAATCTACGCGTAATCCTCTCTATAACCCCACTGAAAAGCACTGGGAATAGTAATGTGGTGTGGACAGAGCAATAAATAAATTCAGCCTCCCAGTATTTGAAGGAATAGTTCTGAGTTGACGTTTACACAGTTCTCAAAGAATCCCCCTGGAAGGATTGTGTCTCCATTGTTCACTGCATTAACCAGTTCAGAAAAGGATATTCTCTCTTTTTTGTTTTCCTTTTCTTTATCAATTTTCCTACTCCATTCTGGATTTTTGAGATCCTGTTCCCAATGAACTTCAAATCCTTGTTTCAGGCTGTGCTTTCTGAGAAACCTAGACCAAGACACATTATAAATACTAAGACTATTTTTCTAGCTCTGTTATTAGAAAACTAAAAAATCAAACTAAGTAAATGCTGATGTTTATTTATTCTTACTCAGGCTGAATTTTGTAATAAAACAAGGGTCAGTGAAGATGAAATTGAAATGAAGAGAGTATCTTCTATGTAAAGGAGACAGAGCAAGTTAAGTCCAGTCAAGTGGCAATTGTGGGAATAGGGCAGATCTCCTATATTTCAAAAGAAGTATAAAATGTTAATTAAAGTTTTTGAAATAAAAAATATTCAGAACAAAATATCTTGCTTTTAGTCCACATTCAGCTTTTAGATTACCAATTGCAAAATAAAATTACAGTGTGGTTATCTTTCCTGTATGGTAGCCAAATCAGTTAGTGTCAAGTGTATAGGGATAAATTTAAGAAAAATGAAAAAAAAATGTATTGGGGGACATAAAAGAATCTTTAAAAATCGCTAAGATGTTAATTGTACCTAAACTGTTAAAATTAACCCAATACTAATGAAAATTACATCAGTATTTTTTTTTGGAACCTGAAAATTTATATAAAGTCCATTATCTGAAGTTCATTTATATGAAGTCTATTTGGAAAAATAAGCAAAAACAACCTTATTGTTTCCAAAGAAAAATAAGATACTTGCTAAAGCAGATATTAAATTTATTACTAAGTTATAGTAATTAAGACCATGTGGAATCACAATGAGATATCATTTTATACTTGTAAGATGACAATCATAAAATAAAAACACAGTAACAAATATTGGTAAGGATATAAAGAAATTGGAGTCCTTATACATAGCCAGTGAGAAAGTAAAATAGTGAATCTGTTGTCAAAAAACACTTTGGAGTTTTCTCAACAAGTAAAACAGAGAATTAGCATATGATCCAGCAATTCCACTTCTAGGAATATACCCAGAAGAATTGAACAGATATTCAAACAAAAACTTGTACCCAAAAGTATTGCCAAAAGGTGGAAACAACCCAGATGTTCATCAACACCAACTGGGACCGATATTTGCAAAGTTTTGAAGTGGAAAGTTTTGATGAAATAAAATTATATTCAACCAAGTTGTTCATATGTAATGCTGAATATACATATTCAGATACACAACAGTACACAGGCTATATGCTAAAAGTATGCTTCTTGAGAAATATTTTAAGGGATACACAGGTAAACAGAGAAATAAAGGTTTATAATCCAAGAATGTGGTATTGAAAGAATGTGATGAGCATAGAAAACATTTTAATACAAAATAAATTATAGGCAATTATTTAAAATATTAGAAGCCCAATGCATGAAGATTCGTGCTAGAATGGGCTTTCCTTTCCCTGGCTGCTGGCACTGCCTTTCCACTCTGGCTCAGTCCCTTTATGCTCAGGCCCCGGAACTGTCTCTTTCCTCTCTGGGAGCCAATTCTTTCTGCTCAGGCCCTACCTTCCCATGATGCCCAGAGGCCCTGAGAGACCATGGTGAAGAGGCAAATGTCCTGCCCCCATCACTCGGAGCCTATGTATGCAAATTAACTGCCATCTTTGTTGGGTTAATTTGCATATCATTCCTAATTGGCTGGTGGCATAGCAGAGGTACAGTCAATTTAAATGTTTGTCTATTATTAGGCAAGATTGCTTTTAAAACATTGTAAAAATAAAAAGTGATTTATAATATAAACACATGTAGTATTGAAAATAATAAATTAATATAACTAATACATAGTGAACTCCTGAGATTACATTTACAAATATAGTATAGGGAGAAGAATGCCTAAGTAAATTCCCATTTTACATGGAATGGGGTAAGGCAAATTCATTACTAATTTTGATAATTAGAAAATTATAGTGTTTTTACTTCTTAATATTAATGTGATTAGCAGCATATTTTAAAGCTATATAGCTGTTAAATGACTAGAGTAGGTAAAAACTAAAATTTAGGTTAGATAATAAAATGCAAAAAATAAGAAAAAATATATATACCCACACATATATTTATACATATAAATACTCACTGGAGGATATATTTATTGAATTTTGGACAGAGAGAAAGGGAGAGTTGCCACAACCTGTGCAGTGGATTCAGAATGACTTGAAGGAGGGCCAAAGACATAATGAGTACACTATATAATAAATATGAATTTTGAAGGCATTGGGGGGCCAGGGGGAAACTTCTCACATGAAGAGGAACATGAAATCTAGATCCTGAGTGGGAATTGGACTTGCAACCTAGGTATGTACCCTGAAAGGGAATTGAACCCTCAACTTTTTGATGTATGGGATGATGCTCCAACCTACTGAGCCACCTGACCAGGGCTCTTGTTTTAAAAAGAGAAAGGATGAATTTAGAGAACAGTTATATTAATTATGAAAATGAACACAAATAAGTTAATCTCCCCCATTAAACAGCAACATTATCATATTAATTTTAAAAAATATATTTCAAGAATATGTTGTTTATAAAAGGTATATCTAAAGTAGTAACATAGGCATTAAAAAATGAAGGGATGATAAAACATTATATGTCAATTAGAAATGGAAAGTAAAGGGAAGCAATATTAAATTGCAAAGAAAGGGTAATCCAAGACAAATCATTAAACAGAATAATTTTATATCAATAAGTATGGTTCACAATGACAATAACCGTCATGAGTTGTTCTAACAGAATATATAAGCTTGACTATTTCATGGGAAAAGGTGTTAAAATATGCAGATAACTTGATAGAAGCAATAAGTGTAAAATATAAAAAACCTTAACTAATGAAACAAATTACACCAAAGGCCAGATATTTCAATAATAACAAAGTCACCCATTTAAATAATTTATTTAAATAATTTAAATCTAGTATAGATTAAAAAAATAAATTATTTACTATAATCACCTAAATTACTGTTGGACATAAAATAAAATCCAAATGCAACTTCACATTCTTTAGAGAAAATAAAGTGAAACTATTTCATATCAAAACATGAAGTGCATTCCAAGAGCTAGTCAAGAGCAAATTGAAAACCTTAAATATTTAATTGTTCAAACAGATGACATTTAAAAATAATTGAATTACACATTTAACCAATGAACTTGAAAATGAACAACAAAAAATATTACTGAAAACACTCTGGGGGAAAGAAAAAATTCTGCAGGAAAGGTAAAGGTAGTCTTCCTTCAAAAGTTCAGAAGAGCACAACACCAAAAATAATGTACTTAAGACTATAGAGCAAATTAGAAATGGATAACTCAGAAAATATATAAAGAAAGACAATTAATAAATCTCAAAACTGGTTACTTGTCTGAGAGAGATTAAACTATCCAATGTTCCTGAAAAGTCTAGCAAACATAATTGAGATAAAAAGTATAAACTAATAAAATTGATGAGAAATTGGATACAGTAACACATTTAAATTATTTTTTAAAATTAAGAAAACACTAATGGGGTAGATAAGAGATCAACCGAAGGACTTGTATACATGCATG
This sequence comes from Lasiurus borealis, assembly GCA_004026805.1. Lineage (NCBI taxonomy): Eukaryota > Metazoa > Chordata > Mammalia > Chiroptera > Vespertilionidae > Lasiurus > Lasiurus borealis. Next base: position 7,874 of record PVJN01047386.1, read on the forward strand.
TAAGCATAACCAATGGCATAAAACACTGGAGGATTAGGGTATGCATGGGAATGGGAGGGGGGGGGAATGGGAAGATATGTAGACATGTACTACATTAATAAAAAATTAAAAAAAAACAGAGAAGAAATGAGAAGTCAGCTCTCTATCAGACTTAAAAAAAAAGAAAACACTATATACAATTTCATGCCAACAAGTTTTTTAAAAAACTGGATAAATAGGACTAATTCTATCCATCTTAATTTCTCTTATCTCAACATACACTGAGTGGCCAGATTATTATGATCTCTGAATGCATAATAATCTGGCTACTCAGTGTATATCTTATATAATAAAAGGCTAATATGCAAATTGTCTCCTTGTCCAAGAGTTTGACCAGCAGGCAGTCTGGCCAACCACCCATGTACCCTCCCCCTGGCCAGGCTGGCCAGACCCACCCATGCACAAATTCATGCACTGGGCTGCTAATACACACACACACACACACACACACACACACACACACACACACACATTGAGTGGCCAGATTATTGTCGGAGACCAAATATTGTTCTCACTAGGTGGATGTAAACAGGAAGCTAGAAGGCTGGCCAACCTTAACTGCTCTGAAAGGTCAGAGCTAATTACTCACTGTTTAGTTGAAACATTATTGGTTGAAGCAACCTCTATCTGTTGTATCATGTTAATTTCTGTTATTTCCTGCCTAAAGGCTAGGGGTGTGTCCCAAAGCCTTAATAAAAGGGAGAAAAAGGCCAGAGCAAATGGTAGTCCTTTCCACTAGAGGAAGGCTCCCGCCTGGCCCCCCAATATCGCCAAATTAATATCTTCTGGTCTCTCATTTCGTTTGCGTGTGGCCTCCTTCAGAACCCGAACCCTGACCCGGGAACCCTGAACCACACGGGACGTGGAAAGAGGTTCCCACAGATTATTTTGTGTTCAGAGATCATAATAATCTCGCCACTCAGTGTACATTGCAAAAAAAATGCATAGTATTTTTCAGGGCACAATACCATATTGTTAACTATAGTTTAGCTATGTACAGCAGATGCCTAGAACTTATTCATTTTCTATAACAGAAACTTAGCATATGGTCAAACTCACCAAGAGTTTGGATATATTTAATATGTGCAATATTTTGTGTTAAATTATACTTCAGTAAAGATAAAAAATAAAGTGTTAACTAGTATTTCATAACGGCACAAACTGAATTAGGCTTCAGTATTTAGAATGTATTACTGTTTTACTTTCATCAAAACATTGTTTGATCTTTTAATTGTTTGACCTCTAATCTCTCTTTTTTTAAATATATATTTTTTGATTTTTCACAGAGAGGAAGGAAAAGATAGAAAGCCAGAAACATCAATGAGAAAGACATCAATCAGCCGCCTCCTGCATGCTCCCTACTGAGGATCTGCCACGCAACCAGTGTACATGTCCTTGACCAGAATTGAACCTGGGACCTTTCAGTCCCCAGGCCAATGCTCTATCCACTGAGCCAAACAGGTTTTAGTTAATCTCTTTATCTAATAGTAATATTATATCTTTCTACCTATCTAATAATGTATCTGCCTATCATCTGTCTTTAATCTTTTTTCCCCCCATAGACTGTTATACATATAAACCCTCCAATATTTGCAAAGTTTTGTTAAGGTTTCTGGAACCAGTTTACTAGATCCTAAGGTGAAGGTAAATTGCAATTTCGTTGTAAACACTAAATGTACACTTTTTCTGGCAAGATACCAAATCATCAGCATAAATTTGTATGGTTTTACAGCTTCCTCCAAATGCATTATCTCCCCATGGTCTCAGCTGGATACCAGGGTTAGAATAAAGGACTTCACATAGAAGCCCATGCTTCATTTGATATCAGCTTTCTTAAGGCCATAAATAATGAAAAGTCAATTGTAACTTCTTAGAATTTCTAATGCAGTCACAGGTATAAAGGCAGGGCAGTGGAAGAGAGCATTAGGAAATGAGCAGGCTTTTTGTACATTAATAGAAACAACATCTGTTGGATCCTCATCTCTGCACTCGGTGTTCTTCAAAACAGGTGCTTAATTTTCCAGTGCTAATAACTATGTAAATTGTAACATAATATTGTCTTCATGAGAAATACTGATCCTTCCCTCTCTTTGAACAAATATTTGTTAAACTCCCTTCAATATGTCTTAATTTTAAAAGGCATATATAAAATTACTAAAGATCTGGTGCATTAAATTTGTGCACGGGGCGGGGGAGGGGAGTTGTTACTCAGCCCAACCTGCACTCTCTCCAATCTAGGACCCTTTGAGGAGTCTCCAACTGCCCGTTTAGGACTACTGGCTCCCAACTACTTGCCTACATGCCTTCCTGATTGCCCCTAACTGCTTCTGCCTGCCAGCCTGATCACCCCCTAACCACTCCCCTGCCAGTCTGATTGATGCCTAACTTATCCCGTGCCATCCTGTTTGCCCGTAACTGCCCTCCCCTGCAGCCTGGTCACCCCTAACTGCTCTCCCCTGCAGGCTTGATCACCCCCAATTCCCCTCCCTTGCAGGCCTGGTCTCTCCCAACTTTCCTTCCCTGCTGGCCTGATCACCCACAACTGATCCCATTGTATTCAAACTTGCAAAAATTTCATCTAACTGGATTCAACCTTATACTTTTTGGGACTATTTTAATGCAAAAATTAAATAAATAGTTCTGTTGGGTGATGGGAAAAATGGAGATTTAAATAGTTATCATTATCATCTATGATACACACACACACACACACACACACACACACACACACACACACACACACATTTGTGTGAATGTATTTTCAAGATCTGTGTCCTGCACTAGGTGGAAAGCTCTTTGAGGACAGGGCCCTCATATACTCTGTACACCACTATCTCCCTAGTGCTTAGCTCAGTTACAAGGTACATAAGAGATGGTCAATAAAGATACAGTTAATTAATATTAATGGGAAATAGCTTTAAAATTTCTCTGCCCAGTTCTCCAACCCTGCTTTTCTATGTTAGCTGTTAATTCTGTATTTCTTGACCCTTAATGGTATAGTTTATATTTACTGGAATCGAATGCAAGATAATAGGGACCATATGAATAATACAAATGAAGTATTTTAAAATTGGCTTCCTTGAACATTAAAAAATAAAGCTTGATCAATAAAATTCTCTGAATATTTTATTCAAGTTTCTTGGAACTTTTTCAGGAGATTTAATAAGTTAGAACTTTGATTACTTGCTGCAAGAGACATGAGATAGGATTAATATTTGATTAAACTAAACAGAAATAAGGGGAAATAAAGATTCCAATGCAAGTCCCAATAGCTACAAAGAATTATTTTCAATTATACTATGTTGTTTTCTACAACATACTATTTATGAGTGAATTGAAAATCAGATTATAATAATAAGAGAAACCATATACATATATTTTATCTCCATTTTAGGGAACAATGGTTTGCTGATCCAGTGGAATCTGAAATATTTCTCTTTAATTTCAAACATTAAACGAATTCATAATCATTAAATAGAAAGAAAAGAGAATTTTATTTGTAGTTCTTTAAACATTTATTTTGTAGATAGTTCACCTGCTAAGAAAATATATTTGTGGTGCTGTCATTATTAAAATATACTTTTATTATTGACAAAGTATTATTTTTATATTTTAAACTGTAAAAGCAAAATAGCTATTTTATTTATAGCTGCTCTAAGATATAAAAACTTTAATTCCAGCAGATCTATGTGTTTGTAAACATACCAATGTAGTTCTATGTAAACTGTTTTTTTTTCTCTCCCTGTCTGTCTCCCTCTCTCTCTGTCCTTCTCTCTCCTAATCTTCTCATTATTTTACATTTTAACTGAAATTAAAACAGGAAATTTTAGAAGTAGTTTTCTTTAAATCAGAAAACAAAGTCATCTGGTGAGATTGATAGTTAAGGGGTGTCAAATTCCACTTTAAGTAAATATCTGTTTTGCAAAACTGGTTTGGTTGCTAGGATTGATTTAAATTTTCAGGTTAGTGGAGAAAATAATTTAAGTGAGGCGAACAATGAGTATCTGCCCCATTAAAAAATTTCTAAAGATTTGGTGTTTGAACTGGATTAAAAGATGTTTTTTGAATTATAACATTTTGTTTGTATAATCTTTATTTAACTAATGTATTTCACATAAATATTAACATTGGTTCAGGTAATATAAAATATACAAGAAACAGTTCCTGATTCTCAAAATCTTTCTACTCTTTGGGGAAGGGAATGAGATAAATAAATATTCAACACATAAGGCAGAAGTTTTGCATTCTTCATTTTAAGTAATGGCTGTCTGGGGGCATGTTAGGCTTTGAGGGCAGAGGAATGAATTACTGAACATTATCTAAATCAACCTGGGATATATGCATTCTGCTGGAGTTTCCAAAAATCAGCTTGCAGATAGAGAAAGGGAAGGGGAAGAAGGGATGAAGAAATCATGAAGTGACAAGTGTCTTGAGGAGCTCTACCAATCTCTTTTGTCTAACAGCCAACTGAAAAAATGCCACAGTTGTTTAACATCTAATTTCGTACTTCTGAAAAGGGACTTTTGGACTTCTGTACCAAATCTGATTTTTCCTCAGTTTTCCTTTGGTTCATAAAATGACGCTTCTATATAGTCAGTCGCTTAAGAAAAACGTTAGGAATTGCTCTTTGTTTCTCTCTCCCTGCCAGTCCCATATACAACCTATTAGCAAATTCTCCTGGCTTTACCTCCAAAATAATTTTCTTATCTCTTTATTTTTATCCTGACCACCACCACCCTAGGCCAATCTATAATAACTCACTTGAACAATCACCCATTTTTGCCATCTTACCTAGAAATCAGTCCATTTTCTTCCTAGCATGCACAGTGAGGATTTTAATCTGATCACCCATTGAAAACTTTAGTTGGGTCCTTATGACACTTGGAAGTAAACACAGAGTCCAGGACATATCTGCTCTGGTCTTTGGCAACTTGCCTACCTCATCTCACACTTCTGCTCTTACTTTTTAAAAAATATATACTTTATTGATTTTTTACAGAGAGGAAGGGCGAGGGATAGAAAGTCAGAAACATCGATAAGAGAGAGAGACATCGATCAGCTGCCTCCTGCACGCCGCCTACTGGAGATGTGCCCACAAACAAGGTACATGCCCTTGACCGGAATCGAACCTGGGACCTTCCAGTCCAAAGACTCTATCCACTGAGCCAAACCAGTGTTGGCTCTTATTTTCTTTACATTGCTTTGACCTTCCTCCTTTTCCTCATCATGTTGCACTAGAATTCTCCTTTGATTTCTATTTGTTTGTTCTTAAAACTCTTCTTTTGTTCATTTTCATGGCTAATTCTTCATAATTGAGTTCTCAATTTATGCAATCCTTTCTCAAAGAATTCGTCCCTGACCACCTTACTTAATGTATCTTTTCTCCCTGTAACTCTTCACTACTTGCTTTTTTTTAGCTTATCAGGACTTACTGCTATGTGACATTAGCTTGGTAACTTATTTGTTTATATATTTCCATTTTTCTCCTACTGAAAGCAAAGTTCCTTGAAAGCAGGAACTTTGTCACATTTAAGGTCCTTACCCCCAGCTTCTAGAAAGTGCCTAGTGCCTTGCAGGCACTCCACAAATGTTTGGTGAATGAATGAGTGAACAAACTTATAAAGTAAAGTAATGATCATTAGGTAACATAATAAATTAGTCAAAATCAGTTGCTTCCAGATTAATCTCATTCTTTTTGTGAAGTAGGTTTGCCAGTCATAAAGACCCAGTTAATTGTGTAGTCATAAGACATATGGATTTCAGGTGAAAAAAAGAAGAAAATAAAAATAAAAATATTCTACAATACAACATAAAAAATTTAAATTAACTTTATAATTATTTGAAGTCAGTTGCTCTGTTCTTAAATACATTATTTCACCAAATCAATTAAATGAATATTATTGATTTACTAGAGCCCGGTGCACAAAATTTGAGCAGTGGGGGATGTGTCCCTCAGCCCAGCCTGCACCCTCTCCAATCTGGGACTCCACATCCTGCCTATAGGATGGGGCCTAAATGGGCAGTCTGACATCCCTCTCACAATCCAGGACTGCTGGCTCCCAACTGCTTGCCTGCCTGCCTTCCTGATTGCCCCTAACCCTTCTACCTGCCAGCCTGATCACCCGCTACACACTCCCTCCCCAGCCAATTGATGCCTAATTGTCAGCCTGTTTGCCCCTAACTGCCCTCCTTGCAGGTCTGGTCACTGCTAACTGCCCTCCCCTGCAGACTTGGTCAACCCTAACTGCCCTCCACTGCAGACCTGGTCACCCCTTACTACCCTTCCCTGCATGTTTGATCATCCCCAACTGCCCTCCTTTACAGGCCTGGTCCCTCCCAACTCCCTCTCCTGCTGGCCATGTTGTGGCAGCCATCTTATGTCCACATGGGGGCAATCATCTTTGGCCACATGGGGGCAGCCATCTTGTGTGTTGGAGTGATGGTCAATTTGCATATTATTCTTTTACTAAAGTCCCAGTGCACAAAATTTGTGCACGAAGGGGGATTCCTTCAACTCATCCTGCACCCTTTCCAATCGGGGACCCCTTGTAGAATATCCAATTGCCATTTTAGGCCTGACCACTTGTTCCTAACTGCTCACCAGCCTGCCTGCCTGATTGCCATTAACTGCTTCTGCCTGCCAGCCTGATCACCCCAACTGCCCTCTCCTGCAGGCCTGATGTCATCCCCAACTACCCTCCTCTGCTGGCCAATTTGGTGCTGATTGGTTGGTTCCTATGCCAGTGTCAAAAGCTGCACCTCCTGCCGGAAACCAAACATTGTCTCACTAATAGAAAGATGTGGACAGGAAACCAGAAGGCTGGTCAACCTTAATTGCTCTGAAAGGTCAGAACTAATTACTCACTGTTTAATTGAAACATTATTAGCTGAAGCAGCTTCTACCTGTTTGTTTTATGTAAATTTTCTGTTTTTGGAATTTTTTGCCTAAAGGTCATTGGTGTATCCCAGAGTCTTAATAAAAGGGATAGCAAGGCCAAAAGAAGGCAGTAATCTTTCCACTAGACTAGAGAAAGGCTCTTGCCTGGCCCTCCAATATTCCAAAATTAATACTTTTCTAGTCTCTCTTTTCATTTGGTGGGGTCTCCTCCAGAACCTGAACTCTGAACTGGGAACCCTGTACCTTGCAGAACGTGAAAGAGGTTCCCACAACCTCCTAGGCAGCCATTGGTTCCCACAGCACCCACCTTTGTTTCCTATGCCAGTCAGCATCTCCAGGCATATCTCTGGGCCTGATCAAAGAGGCAGGGCTTAATAACAGCCCCTGTAGAGGTCAGGAGAGAAAGAAAAGCCTGGCTGTTGGTGAAGATGAGAAAGAAAGGAGAGAAAGAGAGAGGTAAGTACACTGATCAACAGCTTCCACTGAAGCTGTAGATCAGACCCTGACTCACTTTCTGGGTCTCAGCTACATGAGCAGTCAGTGTTGGGTCACCAGGCTGCAGCTGGACAGCCCAGAGCTGGCTTCTGGATGGTGTGCATTTGGTTGCAGGCTTGACCCCTTCCCAAGCCCCAGGCTTTAGGCTTGGGAAGCTCCTCCAACTCCCTCATCCCACCCCTGTCATCGCATGCTCAGCCCCTCCAATGCCCAGTTGGGAGTGACCTGGGTGCTGGGGAGGTTCCTGGGACCCAGGCATATATGCAAATTAACTGCCATTTTTGTTGGGTTAATTTGCATACTCACTCTGATTGGCTGTGAGTGTAGCTGAGGTACAGTCAATTCACATGTTTCTCTATTATTAGGTAAGATTATATAGAATTAGATAGGATAGAGACCTGCTGCATGGGTGGGGTCCAGCTGGTTTGCCTTGAAGGGTGTACCAGATCAGGGTGGAGGTCCCCTTAGGGTGTGATGTGGCCTGGGAAAGGGGACTGTGCTGGTTTGTAGACCAGCTGCACCCCCAGGTAACTCACATGGGATTTATTTATCTTCTATAATTGAAACTTTGCATCCTCAAGCGGAGGCCAAGGCAGGCCATGGTTGGAGGAGCTTGGCTTCCTCCTTTACCAGGGGAAATTCAAGCCTCTGGCTGGCTCCAGTTCTGTGGCTGCCACCATTTTTGTTGGGATTTATTTATCTTCTATAATC